>JABUQX010013171.1:2500-30000 GCA_015478945.1 Trachelipus rathkii | reverse complement strand
GTATGTAGGTTGAAATTCGCGACGAGAGTTTTCGGGAAGGAGGTTGCAGAGCTCTTGGAAACAGGCGGTGACTTTTGCGATTTTCAATTCAGTTGGATAGTAATGTAATTCAATTGAGTTGTTAAAAAGAGCGGCTAATACTGGTGAAATTTCTTTTTTACAGTGCTTGTATATCCAGTTCGGGACACTCTGAAGGTCGCAGCTTTTATTCATGAGCCCACTTATAACACACTCAACGTCAGATGTTGATAATCTTTCAAATGCGAAGTTCTGCCCTTCGTGCGGTCTTAAATAGTCGGCAAAATTCCTCTCTGTTTCTGGAACTTCGGCTGCTAAGGCTGCCCCTACGGTAGTAAAGTAGGAGCTCAATTCATTGACTATTCGTTGCTTGTTTGTAACTATTTCATCACCTATTTTTAATTCATCAATTTTTGTTTTCTGTGTATTGTGACGGTTTAAAATGTCGTTAATAATGCCCCATTGCGATCGTGGATTGGATTGAGTCTGGTTGAATTAATATCAGCCAAAGAAACTAGCCTTTGGATTTTCCTTATTAATTTTAGTGTTGGCGTATTCTGTGTAAAGAAGCATCGGTATGGTACCCATTAGCACTTTTATGTAGAGTGTGCTTTTGTTTATTGAAGTTAATAATGCTCTTGTCAACCACTTATTCATTGTCTCTTTTCTGAGATTGTCTTGTGTTTTATGGGGAGTTTTTATCATACGTGTCATATATAATGGAAGCTAAATTTTTTGTATTTTCATTAGTGGAAAATTAAACGTCAATGACAAAAGAGAAAGTCTGTATATTTTATTTGCGCGTAGAAATGGTTTGTTTATACGTTCTTCTGCATATTAAGCTATATTTTTACTTCTTTTGCACTTAGGGAACAGGCGAATATTCCAATGTAATGATGCAGGTTGAAGTGTCGAGAGGTCGGTAGTTAGTCTAAAGGATTTTGTTGAGCCACGATTATTTGCCACATATGGTCAATGATAGTGGAGTTATTGAGCTTCATTTGGCCGTGTAATTCCTGTATTATAGTAAGGTAACCGTTAGACGTCATTGTGTCAATAAGCAACTTTTTTCCACAGGAATTGGTATTATTACCTCAGAACACGTCGATATTAAAGTTCACCAGCTATACAGGATCCACTTCAGTGTGAGAGCTGCATAAATCATCAGCTTTGTGTAAAAATTCCCTCTACTCCCTTGTGGTGGTCTGTTAACTCCTAATAAGTTTATTGTTTTAAATCCCTCTCTAAATGTTACCCAGAGCCTCGATGTCAGAGTTAATGACTGAGAAATTTTTTTTTCTTTAAGCCTCTTTTAATAAGTACTGAGACAACCTCCTCCTTTTCTTTCTTTACGGCAAACGTTGAACATGTCATAACCTGAGAGGGGTTACAGGTCTTTGTTATAGTTTTTGAAAGGTCTCTGTGAGGACAATGCAAGAAAACTTAGCACTAAGGGATGAACAGATTAGGTCAGATAGGTCATGATGTGTGTTTTGGGAAGAGCTCCGTATGTTCGATACGTATAAATTTAACGGCATTCACGGCCTTCTATATAAATCATCTAGCTCAATTGGTAGAGAAGAGATTTTACTTCATTGTTCAAGTTGTGACGAAAATTGTTTATTTCGTCCATTGAATTTGAGGTAGGAGGAGTCAAAAGAGTTCAAGGAGTCAAAACTATCAGGAGGTTGAACTATTGACACAAAGGAGGATATAGTTATTTGGGTAGAGGACCTTAGTTCTTGTATAGGAGCTTAGAATTAGAAAGAATCTATGAATGCAGATAACGCCACCCAGGCTTTGAGATTGTCTTTCCTTCTTATAGTGATTATTATGTAGTATATAATATTATGACAAAGGGTATGAATATATTTGTAAAAGTTTAAGGGTACATATTATACAGAGAGACATTAGAAGAAAGAATATATATATATATATAATTAAGTGAAACACGGTATCAGAATCATGAAAGTAAGTAAAACAGTTATCAAACTATATTCGTAGAGTATGGTTTCGACTGTCTCTCAGTTAGTGTCAAGTGTGTTTTTCACCGTAGTAGTAATTTTTTATGTTACAGCTCTCCCAGGGTAGGTAAATATTATTTTTTAATTAAGTGCTGAAATTTGTTCAAGACATTGCAAAGCATAGTTTTTGTCTTTTTTTGTGTGTAAGAGGGATAGTGAAGAGAGATCGGAGTATGAGCAGGATGAGGTAAAGGAAGAGGAGTAGCGGACTTTATTAAGAATAGGAGTATGGTTAGATGGTTAGAGGAGAGGAGAGGATGCAGTTGAGATTAGACGTTGAAGCTGAAGTAAGTAGATGTGATTTTAGATGTTTTGATCATGAGGAATGAATATTTATGTGACTTTCTCTTTTTCATCACTTTTTAATTCAGATGGAGGAGTGAGTGAGTGACTGTGATGAGAGGAGACCCCCGAGAGGAGAGCTGTTATGCAGGAGACGAGTTTTAGAGGAGAGGAGGAGACAGATTTGACGCGACGCACAGCCACTTAAATTCTTTTGAGTATTGAAGGGAGAGCAGAGGCAGATGGCGCTTGCATTTGGAGAGGATGAGTGATGTAGAATGAATCCCCACGAAGGAGAAGACAGCACCCCCTTGTGAGTAAGAGGATGCGCCTCGAAGGAGAGTCCGAGGACAGGAGAGAGAAGAGTATCGAGAGATTTAGAGTGGTGAGAGAGACGTATTATATGATTAAAGAGTGGAGTTAGAGAGAGGTAAGGATAGAATAGGAGAAGCGAAGAGAGGAGAGGAGTGAGAGGAGTGTGTAGAGGGAGAGAATAGATGGAGGAAAGAAGACACAGAGAGAAAGTGAGGAGAGAGAGGAGGAGAGAGATAGAGAGGAGTATGTATATTTTTTGGGGTAGGGGAAGTGAGAGCATTAATTAAGTAGATCTACCGCGCCGCACACGCAATAGTTATAAGATATATACGGACAGATAGAGAGAGAAGAGAGAGAGAGAGATCTTAAACCTCCCCCCCACGCACCGTATTGATAAATTATTTTTTCTAGAAAAGGGGCATGGTTACCTTTTTTATTATCAACTTGTTTTCCTAAGGGATGAAGAGAGGGCCGAATTTTGATTTTCACATTGGGGGGGACCCCGATTTTCAAAGTTTTTGGTACCCTCCACCCATTTCCCTTTTTTCATTTTTTTTTTTCCCCCCTCCTATTTTTGCCTAATGCATTTTTTTCTTTTTTTTTTTCTTTTCTTTGTTTTTATTTTTTTTGATTTAAATAGTTTTTTTTTTTTTTTGGGGGCTTTTACTTTTTAGACCATGGGGTTTTTAAAGTATTGTTAGGTTTTTTTTTTTTTTTTTATTATTTATATTTTAATTATTTATATATTTATAATTTTTTTTATTTTTTTACTATTTTATATGATATTATTATTAATATTATTATCATATTTTTATTGATTTTTTTATTTTATATCTTTATTTTATATTCAAAAGATTTTATATATATATTAAATTAATATTATTTTTCTAATTTTATAGATGATTTTTGTTCTTACTTTTTATTTTTTTATATTAATTTTTTTGATATTTATATTTTCTTATGAATTTTATATATTTTTTTAACGATCTTTTCTATTTTTTATTTCAAGTAAATTAACAACAGATATGAAAATTTCTATATATAATAATGAGAGAAAGAAAGGAGTGTTTTAATGAGAATGTTTTGTAGGAGTGGGGATTGTATATGAGTAGTAGAGAAGAGAATAGTGGCATTAGAGAGATTAGCAAGTTGGTATGAGAGTGAACAAGAGGTGAGTTAGGATGGGAGAAAATGAGAGGAGGGAAGAACGAGAGAGAGAGAGGAGTGAGAGTGTAGGAGGACAGATAGATAGAAAGGAGAAGACTTTATTGTAGTAGAATTAAAAATGTTAGTAGCTTAGATTTTGATGGAGAAAAGAGATAGAGTAGAGAGAGAGATGAGAGAGGAGAGAGAGAGAGAGTAGAAGAGAAGAGAAGAGAGTAAGAGAGTGAGAGGGTAAGAGCTAAGGTTGAGAGAGAGAGACATGATGAGAAAGCAGTTAGATGGATTAGAAAAGGGTCGTGAGTCGGTGGAGAGATAAGAAGGAGGTAAAAGTAGAGGAGTGTAGAGTGAGGAGAGTAGTGTTAGAAGATAGAGAGAGATAGTAGAAAAGAAGTTAGTTAGAGTAGTTAGAGAGAAGGAGACGGAAGGAGATTATAGGTAGTTAGAGCAGAGAATGTGAGCCAGATAAGAGAGGTGAGAGGTGAAGAAAGAGAGAGGATAAAGGAGAGAGAAGATAGAGAGTAGAGAGAGAATGTGAGCAGAGAGTGATAGAGAGGAGAAAGAGTAGAAATAAGTGAGTAGTGGAGAGATAGCAGAAAACAGATAGAGAGTACGAGATGAGATTATGTTGCGCAGAGATATAGAGGAGGATAAAGAGAGAAAGATGAGAGTAATATAATGAAATGCAGTCACAGAGATTTTACTCTTCGTCATCGGATTCGAACGTTGGGAGGACTTTCGCGTTGCCTGATTGTTAACAACAACCGGATGGCTGCGGGTATACCTACTAAGAAGCAGGGTCTATCTCCTGCGACAAAGGTAGAGTATAACAGCTAAAAAAAAATCTACACACGTGGAATCTACTAAAACACCCGGAATATTCCTTAATTATAGGTTTCTTTTAACTATATTTATTTTTTCTGTCCATGTCCATTCTGTCTGTTATGTTGCTACGGTCGCCTTCGGAACTTTACACGACTCTGGAATTAATTTTCAAAAAACTTTAATTTTTGTTTATGCCTTGTACCAAGGGGGGACTTATGATGGTTTACCAATATAAATAAATTTATTTATTGGTATATTTATTTTTTTATATCCTTTTTTTTTTTTATTTATATTTTTAATCTTAAATTTTATGTTAATTATATATAAATAAAACTAGTAATTTCATTTAAAAAATAATTTTTTTACATTCTCATCTTGAATTCTGAAACTTATTATTCCATTAGGTCATATTGTTATTATTATGTATAATATTTTTTACTTACTCCCGCAATTATTTAAATAATTATAATTAATTTAATATAATATAACAATATAATAATATATATTTATTATGATCCATAAGATTGTAAATCTCTACATAATATAAAACAAATACCATAAAATTATTTTTTTAATATGATGAATTTTAAAATAATTTTGGATTTCAATAAAGATTTCTGATTTTTATATTAGCCAGGTGGCTGGGGGGGAGCCCTTATTTGATAGTGAAAGGAGAAGTGCAATGTTGCTCATTTTTTTTTTATTAACTTTTTGAGTAGATTATTTTTTATTTATTTTAACAGATTTATAATTTTATTTTCACCTATTTATGCTCCCAAAGGATAAGACGCCCCAATAACTGTATTTACCAAGGAGTAAGGCAATAATAAACTGACACTCGAATTTGCTAACAAATAACCAACATAAGATCCAAATGTTGCAATAATAAATTTATTGTATTAAGGATTAATTATAAATAATTTTATTAATTATATTAATAATAAACAATTTAATGTGGTTATTATAACTAATAATTTTAATGGAGGCATAATCAAATAATTGTAATTTAATTTCAATACATATATATGAGTATTACATAATAATATGAAGTTAATAGAGGTTATGGATAATTCCAATCCAATATTATATAGATAAATAAGATGTACCAACTGATGACTAGTATTATACATTAGATAATAAGTTAGATTGAGGTATATATTGAGTAAAATAATTAAATTAATAAATAAATAATAATAAAATTAATAAAAGTTAAAATACATTAAATAAACAAATAGATAAAGAAATAATAGAAATTATATTTAATTTTCCTAAAATAATTTATAATTCAATTGAGGATATAGATTATATCATTAAATTCAACTAAAATAAATAATAGAGAGAAGGGGTGAGATGATCACACTGTTATGAGTGATACTTTTTTGGAAAGTAATTAATTTTTCCATACTACAATGGGAATAGAGTGGGGGGAATAGGAATTAATGATACTACCATATTTATATGTATTTAAATTTTTATCCCTTTATAATATATTATTATAATTAAATTTATATTATTTTACTCTAATGATAATAATAATAATAAACAATAAATAATAATCAATAATATAATTAGAGTAGGGATAAATAAGTTATTATAATGATTAAGTAATAATAATAATGAAATATAAATAATAATAAATAATAATTAAATAATAATTTAATCCATTGAATTTATAGGAAGCTAATTAAATAATAAATACGATAATAATAAGTAATTTATGATTATAAATAAATTTAAGGTATAATAATAACAATAAATTGTAATTTAAATTAATAATTAATAGTAAATAGTATAATAAATAAATTAAGAAATAATAAACTATAATAAATACAATAATAACTAGAATAAATTTAATACATAATAATAATATAGAGTAATGAATAATGTAGCATTAGATAGATAATAATAATAATAATTGGAATAGATATAATGAATAGATAAGTCAGGTATAATTATAATGTATTAGATTTATTTATTCAGGAAATTAATATAATTGATTAATATATAATAATGATAAAATAAAATACTATAGATAATGAATGAATAATGAATGAATAATACATAATAATAAAATAATAAATAATAATAAGTTATATAATATGAATAAATAATAATAATAATAATAATATACATAAGAAAGTAATATAATAATGATAATAAATATGAATAACGTTAATAATAAATAATTAATAATATATTGAGAGATAATAAGATAATAATAATAATTAATAATAATTAATTAATAATGAATAATGAAATATAATATAATATAAATGAATAATATAAATAGGTAATCTATTAATGAATTATGAATAATAATAATGAATAATTTAAGATAATAATGAAGCGAATCACAGCACAGAAATTCGATTATCCACTAGTCTGTTAACAGAACCACGGTATAATTTCCATGTCTATCTCTTATGCTTAAATTTGGGGCTATATAAAGTCTTTAGTTAATTCATACCAACCCATGTTATCCCAGCCAAGGGGCCAAAAACTCAGGTGATTTGTGTGGCACCAAGCATTTAAGTGGCACTTATATATTTGGTATCATAATCTCTGAGACCTCCACAAATAAATATAAAAACAATGTTTTTTTTTGTAATATATTGCTAGTAAATTAAATATTTTGTTTACATAATCGTTACTATTTATTATAACAATTTGTTCGCATTGCTTTAGTCGGTAAATTATTATTTTTATTCCTATCCCTCACTCTCTTTTGAAAGAGAAACGAATTACAGTCATGTTTTATATTTGGTCGTGATTCAGAGAGGCGCGCAGAATAACGTGGAAAAAGAGACGAATCTAAAACTCCACCACACTTATTTTTCTATGAGTTAAGCTATTCTTGTCTAAGAGGAGCGCGAATAAAATTTCCCCCATATTTTTCATTTTCACTTGTTAAAATTCTATCCCACAATCTAAAACCCCTCTTCTTGGCCGAGCGACGCGTGGCATTCTTTGTCTGTGATAAAATTAATTTATATTATGATTAAATTTCCACTTTCTCCAAAAAAATTTATTTTGTTATATATCTACTCATATAAAAAGCTCTTCTTCTTTATGAAAAAATAATACGAAAAAATCATTAATCTTTTGTTTCCTATAAATTAAAATACAAATTTTATCTATCTGTATCTGAAATTTCCATTTGTGTTAGTTTTTTTTTTTATTTCTTATGTGTTTATTATTCCCCAGGAGAAATATTAATTTTGTTTTACAAAATCTGAATATTATTTCTTCAAATCACCAAAGCGTATGGTGGGGGGGGACTTATTAATTATAAACAATATTTTTCTCCTGAGCCTAAAAAAACCAAAAAAACTGTTTTTCATAATTTTTTTTCTCCATAAATTGCCAGATATAACTCTTTTTATAAAATAATATAAACTTTTTTAATCGGAACACCAAGAAGGGGAAGAAATTTTGTTAGGGAATAAGAATTTTTTCCCATAAAAATAATTTTAAATTTTTTTTTTTTCTGATTTTTTTTTATTTTTGGTGCTCTTCTTATTGGTGGGATAGGGATAAAATTTGTTTATATTTTGGTTATTTTATTCCTTCTCTATGTAAACTATATAATTTTTATGGTTGGGAAAATATGTCCTTTTTTTAAAAGATTTCTGTATTAGGACTTTTTACTGTATTAAAGGCTGTTTTATGTTAATTTTTTTTTAAATATTTGCACTTTATTATAGATTTTTTACCAAATAATTCATTTAAACGTTTAGTATAAGGGGTGGGGCAGTAGGTAGCCCCTTTAATACTAATAAAATGGATATAGTTATTTAATTATAATATAAATAATATAATTGTTAATTAAGTGTATCGATTTCCGAGGGGTAAAACTTTAGATTTCTTAAATTTAATTTTGAGTAGTTTATTAAAAAAATTATTATTTTTATATGATTATTTTCAAATAGTAATATTAATTATTTTAATAATATAAAAAAATTATTTATATGTATATAATAATACTTAATAGTAATTAAATTATATAAATATTTATTTATTATATTAATTAATTTATATTTATATATATATATATTATGTATTATTATTATATATACATATATTATTTATTTTTTAATAATATTTTATTATTTTTTGGAATTTATTATAATAGTATATGTGAAAAATGTGATGAATATTCCAAGAATTTTTTTCTTTCATATATATAACTTTATAGACTATCACTTTACCTTTTTTATGACATAACTTTTTTTTAGTATTTTTATTAATTTTTTTTTAGGGGGGCGAAACTCTTTTTTCCTAATAAATATATATTTAATAATAATTTATTTCTCATTTACTTTATATTTATATGTATAATTTTTGTGGTTCATGTTTTTATTAAATTAATTATTTATAAATAAATTTTACTATAATTATTAATTAAATAAGTTTTCATTTTTGATGCTATTTTATATTTAATATATTTTTATTATATTTAATAATAATATGATTATAAATATATTAATAATATTATTATATGTATTATTATATATATATATATCATCGTTATCATCATAGTACTATTTTTATTGTTATGTATATATGGGTTAATTTTTGCCAAATATTTTTTATTAATACAGGTGGTTGCCACCTTAGGTTGTATATTCCGGGAAGAGATTCAGGCTTGGGCGACTGCATTTCGAACAAGCCAAACGATTGTACCGTTTTTTTCGATCCTCCGGCGAACTGGATAAACCTGTATTGGCATTGTTATTTCAATTATAAAGGAAGAGGCTTTCTACCGGTTTAAATTATATATTCAGTTAAAAAAATAAGGTAGGGGCGAAGGTGAAGTCGGGGGTGGCCTCCTTTTATCTTTTGTTTCCTTCCTCTCCAACTATGGAGAATGTTAATATATTATTTATCTGCACAATCATTAATCGAAGGAGTGCCTATTTATATTATTTCTAATTTATTAACTACATACAGCACCTTTTAGTTATCCTTATAGTTTTTAAATTATCGTAACATCATTGGGCTTAAATAAAATTGTTTAATCTTTTTATAAATAAATTAATTTATATTATTATATAAACATTCACTTTATAAATTTTTTATTGGATTTATTAATACAATTCTATGACCATATTCAGTTATTTCTTACTACCAATGTATGTCACATCAAAAGGGAGCTGTCAAAGGTTTTAAACGAAGCAAAACGACATATATGTCCGGACAAATGAGGCATCTAATTCTTGCGCCGCACAAATTAAAGGTTTTTCAGAGAAACTAGAATTTTGCCTCCGGGGTGTTCGGAAATCTCTCTTCCATCATGGGGGGAGTGAAAGAATCATATGCATAGGTTACAAAAATCAGCGTGTTTTTCTCTTCAAAACTTTCGTTTCCATGGCGATATTTCACAACTAGTTTTCATTCATAAACACAAGTAGGTAGCTTCGCTGAAGCTCGTAAGTTGGATCACGTGATCTGAGAAATGGTAAAGAAGGGATCACAGTAACATCATAGATCCAATAACGTGGTCATTCTTTTTTCAATTAATGTCGCTCGAAAAAAGGAGAAAAAGAACAAGAAAAGTTTCCTGGGTAACGTAAACGAGGTAGGCATTTTTAAACACCTTTATGTAGATATTGTTCGCAGTTATTTGCTCTTATCTGCCTAAGTTTTCGTTACTTTAAGTAACTTAGCTCTATGTCGTTTTTCTTATGTTTCTTTATAGGTGTGGAAACACTTTTATTGTTTCGTTTGGGAAGGGGGGGACCTGGCACATCAGACAAGATTCCTTCTAAAATAAAATAAAGCAATAATTTAATAAACTGCAATACTAAAAATATAAATAAGCAATAGTATTGTGAAAAAAAAGAGTGCCAAGCTCCTAAAAATTTTTATAAAATGAACGCTCCTCACTTACCATAATATTCACATTTCGGTTTGTTAGGGGAAGGTTAATGTTTTCTCTGGCTTTTAAGCACTTATTTCATGTAAGACGTAGATACGGCTTCTTCTGATTGCTTGTGGACCTCTTGCTTCCATTTGACGGAACCTCCCGAGCATTTAGTCTTTTCTTAAACTCGATTTCTTTGTTTTAACTTTCTATAAATGATTAGGTGAATCTCTTATTAATATATAATAATATATAATATATATATATATATATATATAATATTATATATATATAATATATATATAATATATATATAGTAATTATATAATAGTATACGTGGGAGCTACAAAATAACGAGGGACGATGCTTCCACAGAAGGTAGTACGCATGCGCAAACTCGAACTATACTGCCAACAACTGTTTAAAAACTGTCAAAAACCAAAAGTAAAAAAGATGTTAGAGGTAATTATATATATATATATATAGATATAATATAATATATAATATACTATATAATATATATATATATATATATATATATATATATATAATATATATATAACATATATATAGGTATATATCTATATATATATATATATATATATATATATATATATATATATATTATATAGTACTCCTAAAAAACCAAAAGTTAAAAAAGATGTTGAAAATATATATATATATATATATATATATATATATAATATATATATATAAATATATAATAATAGCTAT
The DNA here is from genome assembly GCA_015478945.1 of Trachelipus rathkii. NCBI lineage: Eukaryota > Metazoa > Arthropoda > Malacostraca > Isopoda > Trachelipodidae > Trachelipus > Trachelipus rathkii. The sequence continues at coordinate 18,777 of JABUQX010013171.1, read as the reverse complement.
ATATATATATGGGAGAGGAAAGAAAGAAAATATATTTAACATATAAATTAATCAATAAATAAATTATACTTACAATAAATTACACAAGTCTTACACTTATAATAACTTATAATAAATATCATTTTTTATAGGCTAACTAAGTTAATGGATGAGCTCATTCAAGCATTCAAAACTACAAACAGCTATAAAAGAAAGCTACAGATCTTAAGCATTTCACCATATAGTGTAAGAGAAACACGCAAAATTTTTCAAACTACCAAATACATGGTCCAAAAAAGCTAAAAATTTAAAAAACTGTTTGGGATTATTCCTGAAATTCCTTCTCATATGAAAAAGTTTGTCAGCGACTTTTATAAGTCTGATGAGATCAGTAGAATATTCCTGGGAAAAAAGACTACAAGAGTGTAAAAAATTTAGAAACGGGTAAAAAAGAAATAATTCAGAGAAGGTTAGTATTAATGAATTTAAAAGAAGCATATATTTTATTCAAGAATGATCCACAAAGTCCCAATATTGGTTTTTCAAGTTTTGCCAGCTTAAGGCCAAAAAACTGCATTTTAGCAGGATCAGCAGGTACACATTCAGTATGTGTGTGTATATCACCAGAATGCAAAACTGCAAATATGTGCATTGGGAAAGTTAAACTTGGATTGAAAATTGCTATTAGAGAAAAGTGTATGTAGCACTGACAACAGAAATTGTATGGTGCATAAATGCAAATCTTGCCCCCAAAAAGAAGGTGTTCTTAAATTCTTAAATTCCATTGAATCATTTCGATTTCAAGAAACTTTTACAAATAAACACTGGGTTACAACTGACCGTTGTCATTTTCAAGAGAAAACAGAAGAAACTGAAGGATTTATACAATCTATAAGCAATAACCTTTTCAAATTAACTCGCCACCATCACGTTGCTAAGATGCAGTTTAGTTTCTTGAAAAATTTAAAATTAAATTTAAAAGATGATGAAGTAATTGCCATAGGAGACTTTGCTGAAAACTACTCATTTATAGTTCAAGATGAGATACAGTGATTCCATTGAGAAAATTCTCAATGCACAGTGCATTCCTTTGTGATTTATGAAAAGCCTAATGATCAGGAAGAAGTCTTGGGTTATACATTTTTAAGTAAACTAATTAAATTCTTAAAGGATAGATAGGTGCTTAAAAATGAAGAAAATACACTACTTTAGTGATGATTGTGCAGAAGAATACAAAAATTTAAATTTATTAATATTTATTACCATAAACAAAATTTTGAACTTGACTGTGAATGGCATTTCTTTGCCACTTCTCATGGTAAAAGTGCTTCTGATGGAATATGAGGGACAGTAAAAAGGGCAACAGCAAGAGCCAGCCTGCAAAAGAACTATTGAAAATCAAATTTAATCATCAGAAGATATGTTCTTATTTTGTAGAGATCATCTAGGAACAAATATTATATTTTTTTATATAAGTAGCGAAGAAATACAAGAAAAGCAAAAAATTTTAACTGAAAGATTTAATGAAAGTATAACTATTTTAGGAACACAGAAATTCCATAAATTTGTACCCATGTCTGGTACAGGAAAAATAAAAGTTTTTGAATTATCAGATGATTCAGAACCGTATGCGGAAAGGAATATTTTAAAATTTGGGAATTTAACTCTAATCAGCGAAGCTTTTATACCCCCAAAATGTAATGATTTTATTTTTTGTTGTTATAATGATGAAAGGTGGATTGAGTCTGTTTTATCTCATGATGAGGAATTTCAGGATTATGAAATAAATTTCTTATATCCAAGCGGATATAATAAATTTTATATGTATCAACAAAGACCTGATATCTGTCATGTTCCTAAAGACAACATATATGGAATCTTATCTAAATCATCTTTAAAGACTGGCACAGAAGGGTTCAATACCAGCTTTCACTAACAAAGAAACTTTCCAAAAGTATTTAAAACCAAAAATTATACTGTATATATATATACTATATAATATAGATATATATATATATAATATATATATTATATATATATATATATATAATTATATATATATATTAATATATAATATATATATATATAATATATATATATATAATATATATAAAATATATATATATACAAATCCTTCCCCAATCAATAATAATAATAATGTAATTTTTAATAGTGAATCTCTTTTTATCCTTTTTGTCCTTGGGGAAAATTTAGTTCGAGTTGTTATTTTTCCATCATATTTTTTCCTTCCATATTTTAATTTCCTTCAAAGTTTTAATACATAAATAATATCTAAATTATATAAATAATATATATTTTATATCTTTATATATATATATTTAAATTATATATATATATATAATATATATATATCATGTAGATATATATATATATATATATATATATAATATTATTTATGAATCTTGATAGCTTGAATATTAAATATTTATATAAATAAAATACATATATTATATATATATATTATATATCTAATATATATATATATAATATATATATATATTTAATATATAATTTCATAATAAAATGTAGAAATATTCTTATTTTTTTTTATATTAAAATTAAAGGAAGAAACCTAAATTATCCCACCTATTTTTTTATGATCCTATTGTATATCAGGTTAATTGCGCTGATAACCATTATTTTTATTTTCTTTACTTTAAAGGTAAAACATTGAATTTTGGAAGTGAATAAAAAAAATTAAATTTTCACGTCCAGGTGGGGGAGGGGGAAGGGGAAGAATGAAAAATGGGGGAACTTTTTTTCTGTTTATGGTACAAACTTGAAACTAGTGTCATTGGATTCGTCTCTTTATCCCGCTTCGATCCATATATAATATGTATTGCTTTCTAAAAAATTAAGGGTGGTTATTGGCCATCGAAAACATGGGGTAAAGCCTCCCCCCCAAAATTTAAAACCCCATTTATTCAAAAACTAAAAGTCTCAGAGATTTGCTATTAGCACCAGTGCTTCTGGTGGATAAAATAACCTAAAATATACCAAATCATTAAAATCTAGATATATAGTGGTGTAAAATTTCTTAAAAGTGTATTAATATGTTCTGCATTTCCTCAATAATAATAATAATAATAATAATAATAATAATAATAATAATAATAATAATAATAATAATAATAATAATAATAATAATAATAATAATAATAATACTGATATATGTGATATATAATAAAAATGCTAATAATAGTACTAATAATAATATAAAAAGATAATATAATTTTATATATATATATTATGATAAATGTTAATGATATATGATAATGATAATGCTAATGATTTATAATAATAATTAAATTAATAATATATAATAATTCAATAATAATAATAATAATAATAAATAATAATAATAATAATAACAATAAGAATATAATCAATAATTATAACAATAATATAATAGAGAATAATAAGAATTGATAATAAGTGATTATAATATTATATAATATAATATTAATAATAATAATAATAATAATAATAATAATAATAATAATAATAATAATAATAATAATAATAATAATAATAATAATAATAATAATAATAATAATAATAATAATAATAATAATAATAATAATAATAATTATAATAATTATAATAATTACAATAATTATAATAATTATAATAATTATAATAATTACAATAATTATAATAATTATAAAAAGAAGAAAAAGAAGAAGAAGAAGAAGAAGAAGAAGAAGAAGAAGAAGAAGAAGAAGAAGAAGAAGAAGAAGAAGAAGAAGAAGAAGAAGAAGAAGAAGAAGAAGAAGAAGAAGAAGAAGAAGAAAAAGAAGAAGATTTTAGTCTTTAGACGTTATTAACCACCAAATATTTACTTTCTTTTTGGATTCATTTTTAAAAATATCAAATTTAATGAAGGTTCTGTTAACTAAACCTTTCATTATATATATGGTTATTTAATAATCTTATTATTTTTAAATGAGCCTTGCACTAAGGCTTAACAAAATTTGGTAAGGAAAAAGCTCTGATACTATCAATCTTGAAAAATAAGCTTAAAAAATGTTGTTTTGTTAAGTAGTTATATGGCCCTTGATATTTATTCCGTAAATTTAGTAGGGAAATAGGAGATGCATTATTGATTTAACTCTAACATGAATTCCTCCAACCTTTATCTTTTAGTATTCAGATATAAAATTTTCAAAGCACATCATTCACACTATTACCAATTGAGTATCCAATATTTCTAAAAATGTTTCTTGATGTGGCTTTAAAACATTCCGAAACAAGTAATAGTTGAACTTCCTCATCCAAACATCTAAATGAAAATTAATATAAGAAAAAGCAAATGAAAAATATTATGTTCAAACTTTTTTTTAAAAGAAATATTGAACGCAATCAATAAGTTACTTCACCGTTACTTTCTAGTATTAAGGCAAATAAGTTTATCACCTATAAAAACTCACATTATACTGAAATATCAAATAAAGATGGTTAAATGTTTAACACTTTTTTTTCAGTTCCTCCTCCTTAAAATAATCGAATGGTAAATGATACCTGGGCATAATACGCATGCATATAGATTTTATTGGGCTAATAAAACCCTTATTATATTTCTACCAAGTTTCAATCACTTTCAAGTCTCTCTCAATGTTGATAATCCTATTGAAAATACTATATATAGAAAGAATATAGAAGTATAGAAAAAAATAAGAGTACCGCACCTTTATAGCAATGTCATTAATGTATTTGATAAAGGTAGGAGGACCACAAATACGGGTATTGTGGAACTTTAAAACTTACAGTAGCAAGTCAGAGAAATTAAGAAGTATTTCAAGTATATCTTCGAAATAAGATCTAATAAGCTCTTACGGTGACCTTGTTGAGAATTCAATACCATTTCTTTTAGTAGAAGGTCATGTAAACAGTTTTGGTGTTGTAAAGGAACACAGAGTGAAGAATAATTTTTAATAAGTATTTTAATTTAAATGTGCATTAGTTTGCTCTAAAATATAATTGGACCGCACTTATTAAATCGTTTGTTTGCTTTCTTTAACATTTTGTAGAAACGATTTTAATAAATCTCTCGTAAAATGTCAAGAGAATTGAAATTTATCTAGATTTTTTTGTTGACTTGAATATTTAGGAACCAATCATCGTTTCTCAAAACATCATTAAAAGTAGATTCTTGAAAAGCCTTATGTGAGTGAAAGTTCCAAAACGTGAGAGAGACCTTCAGCTATCAACTTTAGTAGTGTGATTGGAGCAGGAGGCTTTTGGAAACTATTTCAAATACTCATAAGAAATGGTGCAAAAAAAAAAAAAAAAAAAAAAATGATTTTTCCAACCCTAAGAAATGCTAATCTCAGCTGGATAGTGTTTAGTGATTTAAGAATTAATGGCTGAAAGATTTTTCAAATCTGAAAATAGAAATAGAATTACTCCTGTAGAACTGTAATAGCTTTGTAATAAATAATTCTACTCAGTAAGGTAGGGTTAAACCACAGAGTTGGCAGGAATTTTACAATATTAGGCAAGTAAAAATTGAAATCCCTAACAATAAGTGACTTACAGTAAATAAATTCAAAATGTTTTCCATGAAGAATAGAATAAAATTGTAAATAATTATTGAGAAAAACTTTAAAATTGTGCAATATTCATAAGCGCAGAACCAACATTATAAACACAAAAATAATGATTAAGTTATGTCGAAAGCATAAAAACACTATTAAAGATCTTAACCCTAAATTTATCTGAGTATTAACTAAATGTATGTTCCACAAATATACACTTTTATGATGGTAACAATTTATATTCTAATCGTAATCAATAAGTATATTCCAAAACCCATGTCCCGGTTTAAAATTTAAAATCAAGTTAGAACTCAAAATAGTCCAACTTTTAAAATAAAATGTTTTAAAATTCTTCACTATTCTTCATAAATTTAGGTTTAGCACAACCACGATTTATATAAGTATGACAAAGGTCTTTCGAATATGCATTTAAGTCATGCATGAATAAATCAATATGCGCAGATAATTGCAAAATAAAATCTCGCATCCACCAAGCAAAGTAAAAAAGAAATCACTAAAGAAAACAACCGTGCCTCCCTATACCAGTAGCCTACGAATTTGTGTGCAATAATTTATCTATAAGAATTTATCTACAAGAATTTGTCTAAAGATTTGATTTACCAATAACAGTTTGTGTATATAAAAAATAATTCTGTTAAAAAACAATTTAACTATGCAATATTTATGTAAAAAATAAAATGAACATTCAAAAAATTTATAGCTTTATTTAATAATTAATGAAATTAGCTTTTAGATAATTATGGACTGATTATTTTAGGACACCTTATATTAATTTGAATTAGGTTAGGATCGGCAAAGTTAGACTAGGTTGAGTTGATTAACAAAGTTAGATTATCATGTTAATTTCTCTTCAAAACCATCCCCACTAGAAAATCGAGGTGAGTTTCAGAAGTAATATAAAGTGTGATTGGACATTATTATTATTATTATTATTAGTATTATTATTATTATTATTATTATTATTATTATTATTATTATTATTATTATTATTATTATTATTATTATTATTATTATTATTATTATTATTATTATTATTATTATTATTATTATTATTATTATTATTATTATTATTATTTTCTATTATTATTATTATTATTATTATTATTATTATTATTATTATTATTATTATTATTATTATTATTATTATTATTATTATTATTATTATTATTATTCCTTAAAAAATTCTATATCAAATTTTAGTTTTAAAATTCTTTTTACATTTTTCTTCCACAGATATAAAAATTACTACTTGGTATAGTTTATTTCTTTAGAATAATCCTGAAAAAATAATTTAAAATTAAAGCAGAGTATACCAACACACTCATACTACTCTGTTAAAGGGCTTCATTCGAAAAGTTGGGGCGGATCATCTTCAGAACTTGAAATTATAGCAGCTAATAAATTGATAAAGATAATTATATTTAAGCAAATTAGTTTTAAAATAACTTTGATGAAGCATTTTAAATGATATTAAGTGTAGGAGATATAACGTGGAATTTTATGTTAATGTATGGCTTATAGTTTTTAATATGTAAGCCTCTGCAATTTTCAACTTCAGCATTGTTCTATGTAGTAAATAGCTCCTCTTCAGACATTAACTTATTTTTCTATGCAATGATATCAAACTTTTTAATAACTATATCAAGGTACGAACCTCCTCTCCAATGGCGGTGCGCCTTGTAGTGGCGGAGGTGCTTACTTCCACCTAGGGACAGTCTGCTGCCGTAGTAGTGGAGGTCACTGGGGGGAACACTTAGTTGCCGCCCCCAATCCACGGTGGAACATCATACGCCAAGGGATGCATGGCCGGAGGGAAGTTCAGTCTCAAGTATGCGAACTCAGGATACAAAGCGACTTCCTGTTTCAATTTAGCCTTCCCGCAGTATGAGGCTCTGCTGCGGGTGACCGTATAATTCTTCAGTTTTACTTATTCTTTTATGGATACGAAAAAACTTCTACAGGAGGGCACCCCCTTAAGTGCGCCACTCCCAAAGGCCTCAAGGCCTTCTTTGGATTCCCCCGAAACCTCAACTGAAAGGGGGCTTACAGGCCCTGTCAGGGAGGTGGAAGAGGAATTTAACTTGGTTGTTACAACCCCATTAGGGGATACAGCATCTAATATCGAGGAGTCTATTCAAAAGCTCCAACTAACAAAGCCGCGCCTTTCATTCACGGCCATAAAAAGATATAGGTGGCTGGTGAAGAACGGGCACGATTCTTCAGAGGCCCGCAAACTAGCTCTCGTGCCTATCTCCGTGTGTGTTACGGTTATTTCCTTAGTGATGGCGTCACCGCTACGCGCGACATCGCCATGTTATTGCCACCAACATTCAATGGAATAGTGTTTGATGTTACAAACAAATTATCAGAAGATCGCTGGGACATTCATAATATAGAGAAAGCCAGTAATGATGTATCGACGAAGGCAATTTCAACGCTATTCTCTTTCGTGGAGAGGAAGAAGATACCGCTCATCGATGAGGAGCAAGAGGATGTCATACAAAAGAGCGCGCCTTAGTGACTCTACGCCAGGGGGGGGTGCCAAAGAAACCTAGGACTGGAGGCAGTGATGGGAGCGCAAGCACCCACGCTACCTCAAGTCCTACCTTAAATACAATTATAATGGGAATAGTCTCTAAAGACTATCCGCAAGAAATCTTGACAATGGAACAACTTAAAGCCATTCATGAAGGAATCCTGGGCAAGATCGCGGAACTAATTGGCGGCACTACTCAGCCAAAGTTTCACGGCTCTATCCTCAAACCAGGGTGGGTGCAGTTCAACTGCGATGATGAGGCCACAGCAGGGTGGCTGAAACTCGTTGTTGGACAGATGAAACCTTGGAGGGGGCAGATCTAAGGACAGTGGAAGGGAATGAAATTCCCCAACCCATATACTGACTTTGGTCTCTTCCAAGAATAGTGCCAGAAGGATGGAACGATAAAGATACCTTAACATTTGTAAAGCACAGAACCTTGGCGATGAACACTGACGATGAGAGCGTTCTGAAAAGGAAAGAGAGGGGCGATTCTGTGCACCTCGTCCTTTCTCTTGACCAGCACTCTGAAACTAAGCTAAGAGCCCAAAACCATCTGCTCAGCTATAAATTTGGTACTTGTTGGAACTCAGGAAAGGAGCGGTGGGAAACCGAGGGGGGCGAGCAGGCCCAAAAACGGCCGTCACCTGAGGACTACATTCCGAAGGGAAAGGGGAAAACCTTGGCTCTTAAGGGAAAGGTAACACCCTCTGGTTCACAGCCAAAGAAGAAAAATCAAACAGCAGAGAGTGGGAAAGAAGGCCAAACAAAGTCGGCCTTGGCAAGGGGATCAAGTCAGAACCGCAAACCCAAATCTGCATAATGGACAATAAAAACAATTTGAGCTGCCTTCAAATTAATTTGCCCCACGCAAAGGCTGATGCTCTCGTCCAGAACTTTGTATGCGAGAGGCTGCAAATAGCCCTCGTACAGGAGCCATGGGTGAGAGAAAGAACAATCAAAGGAATAGCGAGTGGAATGGGTAATCTGCTTTACTGTCGGGACCATGGCGCGCCTCGTGCGGCGATGGTCATCGGTGGTGGAGTCAACGCCCTGTCCATTCCGGAATTCACCACAAGGAACCTAATATCAGCCCTAGTAGAGGTGCCAACCGAGCGGGGTGTGCAAGAGGTAGTAATTGCCTCGGCATATTTTTGCGGGGACTCAAATGAAGCACCTCCGGATACTTTTGTCGGGACTCTAACGAAGCACCTTCGGAAGAAATTCACAGACTTGCTCAATATAGCCAACGGACCTGTGGGGCAGTTAGGACATCAACAACAGAGATGAGTGAATTTTAGAATTCTTAACTCAATATGGTATTGATGTGGTGAATGAGGGTAGTAAACCCACATTCATCACATCAAATAGACAAGAGGTCTTAGACCTATCCTTTATCAATGCCACTTATGGCATACAGATCTCGAACTGGTATGTGTCTGATGAAGTATCTCATTCGGACCATAGACACATCAGCTTCGGAATCATAGCTTTGTAGAAAGTAGAGGAGGAGCGGAGAATACCTAAGCTAACAAACTGGAGCTTGTATAAAGAGCTCCTTAAACAGAGCGTAGAGGATATGGAGGAACTATTTGATGTACAGGACCTAGATTTATCCACTACCCAACTGCAATCAATCATACAAGATTCACATGAAAATAGTTGTCCTCTGAAAAAAAGATGGATAACTAGAAGCGTCCCCTGGTGGAACAAAGAGCTAACCACTCTAAGATCTAAGACTAGGATAAAAATTGGGAAGTATACAAAACTGCCCTAAACGCTTATAACAGGGAACTTGGGAAATCCAAAAGAAGATCATGGAAGACTCTATGAGAAAGCATTGAGAGCCAATCTAAAACTGTGCGTCTACATAAAGTGCTCTCAAAGGACCAATCTAATGGGCCGAGCCTTCTCTTAAAGAAAGACGGCAGATATACAAAGGACCACAGGGAAATTTTAGTGGAACTTATAAACACTTACTTTCCGCACAATGTAATAGTTGACGACGGGGAGGAAGTAGATATATGGGATGGTAGGAGACCTAATAGATGGACGGAAAGTCTGTCTGGAATAGCCTTCTCCCCTGATAGGGTAGAATGGGCAATAAATTCTTTGACCCATATAAATCTCCTGGAGGAGATGGCATATTCCCAGCCTTGCTTCAACAGGGAATGGAGAGTCTGCTTCCGCTGCTGGTGAGGATATTTAGGGCAAGCTATGCCCTGAGATACATTCCCAGGCTGTGGAGGAAAGTAAGGGTGGTTTTTATCCCCAAGACGGGAAGACGGTCCAAGTCTGACCCCAGATCCAATCGACCTATAATCATTTCTTTTGAAAACAATGGAAAAGGTGCTAGTCTACCACATAAGGGTGGAAAATTCGATAGAAAAGAAAATCCATCCCAATCAATGGGCCTACCTGTCCGATAGATCAACAGTTGGAGCACTAGATAGCTTGGTATCCAAGATAGAAGGAGCTCTAGATCACAAGGAGGTGGCGGTTTGTGTTTTCCTGAATGTGCAGGGTGCTTTTGATAACACTATGCATGCGACCATGGAGGATGCCGCCGCTTCCAAGGGAGTCAGACCCTCAACGATTGCCTGGATAAAAGGAATGTTAGGGACAAGGCGTATTACGGCTGAACTGGGAGGGGAGATGATCACTGTGACATTTGAGGGGTTGCCCCCAAGGAGGGGTGCTTTCACCCCTTTTATGGACCACGGTGGTTGATAGTCTCCTCACCAAACTCAGTGAATCCAGATTCAAAAAGCAAGGATATGCGGATGACCTTGTAATTATTATTAGAGGCAAACACATAGAGGTCCTAATGGAACTCATGCAACATGTCCTCAATTTATCCTACAATTGGGTTGGAAAGAGAACTAAACATCAATCCGAGTAAAACAGTAATAGTGCCCTTCACCAGGAAGAGGAAGCTAAGATACACGGCTCCAAGGATTGGTGATGTCACTATTAACCCTTCCACTGAAGTCAAATATCTGGGAGTAATCCTAGATCAAAAACTTACGTGGAATCTACACCTTAAAAGGGTAGTGGATAAAGGTACGATGGATCTATGGACATGCCGGAAAATGCTTGGCAAAACATAAAATGACCAATTGGTTATACATAACTGTAGTCAGACCTATAATCACCTATGCCTCACTTGTTTGGTGGCCGAAGGTTGAAAAGAACTGCACAAAATAAACTGCAAAGATTGCAAAGGCTGCATTGTCTGAGCTATCACAGGCAATGCAACATTACCAATACTGCAGCCATGGAGGCGATTGATAGGCCTGCCTTCCTACTGTATTTGCCACATTAGAAGGGAGACCCATGTCATGTGCATCCAGACTGATCATTCTTGGTCAAATTAAACAAAGAACTGGACTTGGACACCTTCGATTTTTGGAAGATGTACCAGAGTTACAAATGGGCATTGTAGTTTCGGACTTAATGCCAAAAAAAAAAAGCTTTGGAAAGAAGTAAAAAATCCTTCTTACAAATCGTTCAACTTGGGATAATGGAGACCCTAAACTTGAATCAGGAACCATCTTGTGGTACATTGATGGATCGGTGATGGATGGGGAGACTGGCGCGGGGTTGGTCGGACCCAACTGCAGGTGCATTGTGTCCCTGGGCGTTTTTCCCACCATCTTTCAGGCGGAGATTTAAGCTATAATGGCATGTGCCAGAATAAACCTAGAAAGAGGGATGCGAAGGGCAAAGATCGCTGTAACAACTGATAGTCAGGCGGCTATCGGGGCTCTAAGCTCCTGCACGTTTGACTCCAAACTGGTTTGGGAATGTAAACGTACCCTTCAGCAACTGGCTCAACACAACAGAGTTACTCTGATGTGGGTGCCGGGGCATCAAGGTGTACCAGCAAATGAGGAGGCTAATTGCCTCGCTAAGGAAGGAGCCAGAACCGCCTATTGTGGTCCTGAACCCTTCTGTGGACTTTCTAAGGCCCACATTAAAGAATCTCTGACACAATGGGAACACAAAGCCATGACCAGTTACTGGACTAGCATCACTGGTCTCAGACAAGCTAAAGATCTAATTGATCTTTCTCGGAGAAAGACAAAAGAAGCGCTTGCTCTGAGTAGATCTGATCTTCGACTTTTGACTGGAATTTTGAATGGACATTGGCCAGTCAGATATCATCTTAAGAAAATGGGAAAAGTTGAATGCGATTCATGCCGATACTGCCGTGAAGCAGTAGAAACGGTAGAACACATTCTATGTAATTGCGAAGCTTTAAGCTGGCAAAGAAATTAGTATTGGCAATGGGATGTACTAAAGCCTTACGATATCAAAAGCTTGTGCGTCTCCTGGAGAAGAGTCCTGAAATTCCTGCGGAAAATCGGGATGAACCAGGAATTTTAATACACAATGGCGTGTCACAAAAGATCCAAGTGGGTAGCAGTGACAAGGGGCCTCAATAGAGACCACCACCCTAACAATCTAATCTAAGGTACGAACCTGCCCTAATAGCATTGAAGACATAAATTCTTCTTTATTGGATCACATTGAAAAATTTAGATTGTTATATCAAATTTTTGGAAAATAAAATTGGTATACGAGACTATTATCCTTGTATTGGGCAGATTTATTGTAAGAAAACGCGAATTTTCCTTATTGTAAAATATCGACAATTTGATGAAAATTGCAGGCATACTTTTGTAAATAAAGTAAATGAGATTTGTTTTTCATTCATACAGAATGAGGAATTCAATCTTGATCCAAAATTATTTTTTCTTTCATGTTCATAAAACAATTGCAGTTATTATTCCTTCCCAATAAGAAATAATGAAGAAAAAGAATACGAAACCCTTGGAAAATACATGATTTAATAAAATTTGATTAATCTAAAGCATCAATTCTAGCAAATTTTTAAAAAGGAATTATATCTTTTCAATTATATAATAATTTTTACAAACAATTGAAAATTTTCCTTAAGAAAACAAAAGTGAAAGACTATACTAATAAAAGATTCATGAATATGTAAGTACTATCTAACAACCTAATAAACAAAAATATATTAAAATTTAACAAAACTAATGAATTAAATAAATATAAACGGTGAAATACTAGGCAAACATAAAAAAATACCGATGATCTTAATTGTTTCGTAAACATTGGTAAACAAACTATTGCAAACAGATCTACATTTAAAATCTTTTATGTTTATAAAACCCTACATTTCGTGCTTTTCCTTTAAAAATAGCTCAGACTCAGAAGTTAACATGATAGCTTAAGGTCAGACCAAATATTAAAATTGTGATATTCAAACCATACTCCGTAGCATTTCAATCTCGTTACCGACAAAACTCTTATAAACCTAAAATATCTGAATCATATTTCCATTCACAATGTATATTCCCACATGCTTTTTACAATCTCATGTGTTCAAACCAATCAACCAAAAAATGGTGTTCACTTCGTTCCTCAGAACTATAGCTCGATTTCAATAACATATACTATTAGCAAAATATTCTAGAAATCAATTTTAAAACAATTATCTGCATATCTTAAATCAATTAACTTTTAATGATTTTAAATTTCCCTTTCGAAGAGGAAAATCAACATACGATAATCTTGCCTGTTTGTTTGAAAAAGTATATGAAAAAACAGAACAGAAAATTGATCTATGCTACTATTATTGTATTTCTCACAACCAATTGATTTACGAGGATATTACATTCTTTTAAGCAAAATGTATAGAACTGGATTGAGATGAACCCATTGCAGTGGTTTAGAACTATAAACGGGAAAGACATGAGTATGTATATTAAGTAACGAAGGTGTGCACCAAGTTGCATCCCCCTGCATTTATTATCTAAAATTTAAATAAATAATATATTCAACTTGCATTAATTTTTATTTGTCTCATTTGCAGATAACTTATCAGTATTAATAAACTATATAAATCTAGAATTGCTCTTCCAGAAATCTGCAAATATTTTAAAGAGAATGATGATTTGAATAAATTCTAATAAACTTTCTTTGAATTCACAATAAACGTCATATTTTATTTATTATTAGCAAAAAAATTCTATTAGAATTTTTTTAACTTAAATTAACCTTTAAAGAACATTTTAATCAGCTAGTGAATAAATAGAAGAAATACATGTATATACCAGTAAAATAAGCCATATCCATTCCTCTTCATGTTGATAAGAAAAAAATTATGCTTAAATTTATCTTCAATTGCTGAATTTCATTTTGGTTACAGGACACTGCTTTCAAATTACAATTCTTAACATTATACAGTTTCATGTCAAAATAAATCCATCGCTCTTAAAAGAGCAACGCAAATTAACACAACAAATCATTATTATTATTATTATTATTATTATTATTATTATTATTATTATTATTATTATTATTATTATTATTATTATTATTATTATTATTATTATTATTATTATTATTATTTTATTATATATTATTGTTATTATTAATTATTATTATTATTATTATTATTATTATTATTATTATTATTATTATTAATTATTATTATTATTATTATTATTATTATTATTATTATTATTATTATTATTATTATTATTATTATTATTATTATTATTATTATTATTTTATTATTATTATTATTATTATTATTATTATTATTATTATTATTATTATTATTATTATTATTATTATTATTATTATTATTATTATTTCTAAAACATTTGTTGATTAACATTTGTTGATTAACATTTGTTGATTATTTTAAATTGTATTATTAAAAAAATATATATAAAAATCTTTAAATAATAGATATTATAATATTCAGCTTAAAGGTCTTGAGAGTATATATGAGGTTTATATGTGTGATTCAACTTCAATTAAAATATAAAATTAAATATATTTGTTTTGAATAAACAGGAAACAGAGAAAAAAGATTTGTCTCCATTTAAATTTCAAAAACGTTTTGTAACAGTAATTAGTCACTGTTGCGTAACGAAATAATGTTTTGTAATAATAATAATAATAATAATAATAATAATAATAATAATAATAATAATAATAAATAATAATATTAATGAATAATTTTATTTATAATAAATAATAATAACTAATAATAATAATAATATCATATAATAATATAAATAAAATAAAAATAAAAATAAACAAAATATAATAATAATAATAATAATAATAATAATAATAATAATAATAATAATAATAATAATAATAATAATAATAATAATAATAATAATAAATAATAATATAATAACATATAATATAAAAATAATAATATATAATAATCAATAATTATAATAATAATATAATAATAATAATAATAATAATGAATAATATAACTAATAATAATAATCAATAATAATAATAATAATAATAATAAAAAAAAAAAAAAAAAGATAATAATAATATATTAAGAGTAATAAAATATAATAAAAAAAAAATAAATAAATATTTATATATATATATATATATATATATATATATATATAAATATATATATAATATATTATATATATTATATAATATATAATATATATATATATATATCTATATATATATATATATATAATAATATATTTATATTATATATATATATATATATATATATATATATCTAATATATATTATATAAGAAATGCATACTTGGCAATTAAATTTGTATTTGTTAAATCCTCCTGATATTTTCATCCATGTTTTGATTCGATCCTGGAACCCTAGCAAGTTGAGCGTGCAAGTGTTGAACCTACGCCGCACAGACAAAGAAAACCGAGAATACTTCTCCTGTCCAAGCAGACATTAATACGGCTCTTCCCGGTCGCACTCGACGTAGGGCAACCCGGGTACCGCGCATGGTGATTATTACATAATCAGAACCTGGGGTCAATATGTACATAAGAAATGCAATAACCTGCAATTAAATTATGTATTTTGGTAAATACACTTGATATCTTATCACCATGCTGGGATTTGATCCTGGCCCTAGCAGATGAGCGGTTGCAAGTGTTTGACACTACGCCACCGACAAGACAAAAGAAGAACCCGAGAAGTAACACTTATAATGCTCTGCTTGGACGTAGAAGTATTCTTCGGGTCTTCTTTGTCCGTTCGTGGCGTAGGATGTCATACACTTTGCACGCTCTCTGCTATTGTCGCAGGATCGAATAGCAGCATGTTTTGAAAATATTCAGGGG
>JABUQX010013170.1:0-17014 GCA_015478945.1 Trachelipus rathkii | reverse complement strand
CATTGTACTTCGTTCGGATCGAAGAATTTAATTGTTTAACCGTTTTCGCATTATCGTGAAACGCTTTCGCGTTTTCGTGCGCCGCTTCAGATAAATACTAAAATAAGGTAAAAGTTCCTATAAAGGGTTAGTTTTTCCGTCTGGCTGTCTGTATGTGTTTTTACTAAATATCTTGTATCTACAAAACCAAATAGATACAAACTCTAAAATTAAAAATGGTGGACGTTAGAAGTATTAGAGGAACGAAAAACTCATTCGGAATAGGAGGTGTAAATAAACATATTATTATAGTATAATTGATAGATTTAATTTTTGTACAACATAAACATACTGTTTCTAAACCACAAATGATATCAAAGACTAAAGATGATGTTGAAATGACCTCCGTTGTTCAATGCACGCGCCAGTCTTCTCATCGATTGTGGGACCCGTTCAAATATTCCAGGTCTGTTTGATCCTTTCCAATTCCGTTCATAATCCTTAATCTTAGGTCTTCAACGGTGTCGGTGGAGAAAGAGTATACTAAGGTCTTTAAATGTCCACGAGGTAATAATCCAAAGGATTTAGGTCTGTGACCTTGCTGGCCACGGAACTTTGCCACCTCGACCTATCCATTGATTGGGAAAAGTCTCATTCAGGTGTTCACGAACTGCAGCACTAAAGTGTGTCAGGAGCCCCATCATGCATAAACCACATGTTTTGGCGCAACTAAGAAGGTACATCATCAAACAAGGTACGGAACTCATGTTTCAAAAAGTTTAAGTAGATTATGTCATTAAGCCTGGGAGAAAGCTCGAACATAAGTACATGATCATGTAAATTCCTGCCCAAATGTTTACTGAAAACTGATGTTGTGAACGATTCTGGTTAATGGCATGAGGATTCTCGTCTTCCTCCCAAATGTATTCCCTATGAACGTTAACGATAGCTGTTCTTGTAAAGTGAGCCTCGTCGGTAAATAAAACCTTCGTCAAAAAGTTTGGGTCAACACATTTGTTCAAAAACCATTGACAAATAACAACACAGTCACAGTCACGTCACGTGGCAATAGAGTATGCACCTGATGGACGTGGTACGGTTGTAACTGTTGGTCGTGTAGTAACCTCCAAATACTAGATTGGTTCTAATTAAACTGTAGGGACAATTCTCGCGTGTTCTTTTCAGGATGCTCAGAAATTTCATTAAGAACTAATTCTTCTAAATCAACAGTCCTAGTAGATCGGGGTCTGCCTGCATTAGTGTGCTCTTTGGACTGCAAATACCCTGTTTCAGACACGCGTTGATGAATAGCGGCAAAAAACCTTGCGCTTGGACAAATTCGGTTGGGATATTTCTCTTGGTACAAACGTCTTGCTGCAGAACTATTGCAGCGTGCCATCCCATACATTAGATGCATGTCAGCTAGTTCAGAGTATGGATACACGTGGTAATTACGATCCATATTCAATAACGAAAGAAACGCGTAAGAGACACACACAGTCAATGAGTTACATTGTAATGCGTAACACAAACAGACAGTGCATTTATTGTATACAGTAGTTGGTTGTTTCGGTCAACAATGTGCTGAAATGTTTAATGGAAGGAGTAGCTGTTTGTGGAAGAGTTGTTATTATTTAAATGAGATGTTTCCAATTACTAAAATTTACATTCTCCCTTATTAATAGTCATAATTTATTAAATGTTATGCCATTTGATTCTGCGTACAACAATAGGTGTTTTTGGTTCCTTAACATTTTAACCTAAGTCATCCGCTTTCATGGAATGTCGCCTCAAATACTTTTAATGACCACCTTTTTTAAATTTATAGTAAATTTGATACTTCTTTTTATCGTCATTAGCACTACACACAACAGAACTCATTCCAAATATAGGGTTTGTAACCTACTTGGTTTCGTAGATACAAATTATTTAGTAAAAAACACATACAGACAGCCAGACGGGAAGCTAAGCACATTATGTCATACCTTTATAGGAACTTTTACCTTTATTTTTGCATTTCCTATTAGTTACCAAAAATTTTTACCATAATTTTGAAACACCCTGTATATATATATATATATATATATATATATATATATATATATATATATATATATATATATATATATATATATATATATATATATATATATATATATATATATATATATATATATATATATATATATATATATATATATATATATATATATATATATATATTGTCGACGATTTTTCAAATCTCGACCAAATTGTTTATTTATTTTTTTATTATTATTATTATTTTTCTGCACTATAGTTTCAAGCCTCCTTGTTTCAGAATGAGGGATTTATTACTGCTTTATTTCCTTTTCACAATAAAGGAGATACTTTTGCAATCAGGATTTTCTTAAAATGCCCATTTTCTCACGTCCGAGTGTGAGGTCATCACATTTCCACCAACATGGCAATACCTTAGCTAATGGGAGGCCCTAAAACACTCCTTTTCTTCTCCCTTTTTTAGTCGCATGTTAGCAGCCTTGGGCAAATAACGCTTCTCGTTCAGTGTACCTTTTATTTAGGTGCAGGTGTTGTTTTTTGGTTCTGTCTCTTCTTAATTGAAGCAGAGCCGCTAATATTTTTTGAAAACTTTTATTAATTAATTGCATCAGTGTTAATCTAACTGCATGTTAATTAGCGAACTACAGTGGTGCTTTATATTTGTTGTCTTGCTTGTAATTTGAGCCACCCTACAGTAAGTCATTGCCTGTGTATGTGAGAACTAGAGTGTGCAGAAATATCAAGTCAGTACTTCACCCTATTTTTTTTTTACACACGATTTTTAAATGGTTTTAACGATACCCCTTCTCTGCAATACATAAGAAAGAGGGGGTTTAAGAATTAGAGAGGGATGTGATTTGCATATTACCCCGTTCGTTCTCCTCAACCTGCTCCCCCCCTATTCTATCGTAGAATAAAGGATTTTATTTTTCCCGCCAAGCAGTTTGGCGCTCAACTTTTTAATACCTAACACCCCACCCCTGCTTGGTATATTGTAATGCCTAGCGGCGAAAGCCCATTTCTTATCCTTTCGCGCGTGCCCTTTACCCTCATGGCTTGGCACTCTCGAAGTACTTCGTACCTAGCGGGAAAGGCCCATTAATTATCGCTTTAGCGGATGACCTCTGCCCTTTACGGCGCTGCCACTCCGTTATACCCGATCGCCCCTCGCGACTGCTACTGATTTATATCCCTTTCTCCGGTTTTTCGCGGGGACTTTGATGAACGCGCGACGTTCTAATGAACTGAAGGATAACGTTCATATTCCTTTAATTCAAATTTGTTTATATTACATGTTATTTATGATTTTATTCGAGTGAAATCAGGAACTTTGTTTACTTAAGATAATTTATTACCCCTATATATATATATATATATATATATATATATATATATATATATATATATATATATATATATATATATATATATATATATATATATATATATATATATATATATATATATATATATATATATATAATTTATTAACCTTATATATATATATATATATATAGTTCTTATCTCGAATATAAAAGCCTCCCTCTCTTTATTTTAGGCCTATTTTTGTGGTAATCGCATTATTTATTAATAATTGTAGTTGAAAACATTGATTTTGAATTTACAATAGGATAAACCAGGGCTGCGGAGTCGGAGTCGTGAAGTCGTGCAATTTTCCAGGAGTCGGAGTCGAAAATTCTGTGCAAGTGGAGTCGGAGTCGAAAACTCTGTGCAAGTGGAGTCGGAGTCGAAAATTCCTGTGTAAGTGGAGTCGGAGTCGGAGTCGAAAACTCCTGTGCAAGTGGAGTCGGAGTCGAAAATTCCTGTGTAAGTGGAGTCGGAGTCGGAGTCTAATATTGTGTATAGAGATTGTGTGTGTGTGTGTGTGTGTATTATATGTGTGTGTATTATTATTATTATTATTATTATTATTATTATTATTGTTGAAACTGAAAGTTTTAAACTGTTAATTTTATAATGGCTGTTTTATAATAAAAATAAAAATAATTTGCATTATAATTACGTTATACATTTGTTTCTGAAACTGAAATATATTTGTTTGTCATGTGTTGCGCCTGCATCTTTATGTCTTTATGGTACTTTACCGTACAGCATTTGGAGATTAGATTCATTGGAAAAGTGGTATATTTTTTTATTCTCAAAAGCAAGGAAAAAAAAATATTTGAAACAAAAAAATGTTTTACTGTAACTCTGTAAGCACTAAGCTGAGTCAGCGTCGAAATTTTGAATTTGACTGCTGGAGTCGGAGTCGAAAATTTTTGTTTGAGTGAAGTCGGAGTCGGGGTCGAAAATTTTTATTTAAGTGGAGTCGGAGATGAAAATATTTGTTTAAGTGGAGTCGGAGTCGGAGTCGAAAATCCAAATTTGATTTTAAGGAGTCGGAGTCGAAAAAATTATTTTACGACTCCGCAGCCATGGGATAAACTTAAAATTTGATATATAAACACATTCTTAACATCTCTTCAAGAATAAAATAAACTTTTGCACCATCAAACAAATCATTCTTCTTTAAAATTATAGTTTTTTTTCTGTGACTGTGATGAATGTCTCTTTTTGCAGGAGAGAAGTTACAAATAAAACAATTATAAAAGTAAAAGTATTTTCCTATGATTAGCGCAAAGTTTACGCTATAGTATTTTATAGCATCACAAAATTACGAAAAAAACAATTTGATAGAGGTTAACATTATTTATTATTAACCATCGAACAATTATCGTCGAGACCTGTGTTCTTCAAACTACGCAAGGTCGCATCCCCTCCAATACCACCAAGTCCAAATCTGAAGGGTAGTTTTAGACTGTATGGAGTTTTTATTTTAATTTTTCGACAGGTAGATAAACATCTACAAATACCTTTCTGCTAAATTCGCCATGACGGAGCAGTAATTGAGCTTTATTGGGTCTCATGGTTTTAAGCATTATTTGGTCGAGTTAATGTTGCAAGACAGGATGAAAAAAATTGATTATGATTAAAGTAAAGAACTGGCTCCATCCATCAGTTATAATATACGTAAAAGTTTTCATACATTTTTGAAAAAGAAAAACCATATTTCTTGGGTTTGCTGAGATAATAATGATACTTAGAGAAATAAAATAAAAAAATTTCATGACAATATAGCTTTCGCAGAGGATTAATGTAATATTTATATGCAGGAGTTTCGTGAGTCAAGAATATTTGTTTTCAACGTCTGCAGATTGCTGACTTGTCCAAAATTATTTCTATGTGAATGAAAATTTTATTAAGCTCCTGTTAAACTTATTTTAAAGGAACCTTTCATTCTAAAACTTGGGCAAAAAATATTTTTGCCTTAAAGAAACAATAATCGTTGTGTTAGAGTCAATAAGAGCGGAATTTTGTCTCGTTATATATTCACATCATAGCTGAATATATTTCTTGGTATGAAGCAGTTTTTGAAATTTTCTTTTCCAAATTTATCATAAAATTTATTAACCACTTAAAAAAAGGCTAATTTAGATATTTGGCATTTGTGAACGTTCTAGCCTGTTTCTGTTCTCAAAAAAAAAAAAATAAAATAAAAAAATAAGCATGAAATGTTTTTCCTTGGTAAATTGATTTAGTGTGAATAGGGTGTTATTATTTTTCCAGAAAAAAGTTGAGATAGGTCTAGCAAAGGAAGAAAGGTGATAGAATAACATGTTAAAAACAAAAAATGAAAATCCAAAATTGACCACAAATTTAAAATCATAGTTATTAAAATTGGTTGAATAAACATGTGGTTGAAAATTTCTTTGAAATATATATGCAAATCATCAAATCAACTGCTTGCAAAAGGATATGAAAAGAAAACAATTTCCAAAATATATTTATTTTTCAATTATATATAAAAAAAAAGCAAAATTTCCACTTATCAAATATATTTTAACAGAATTCCTCATAAAATTTGTTTATAACAGAATTGCATATCACAATATATATATATATATATATATATATATATATATATATATATATAATATATATATATATATATATATATATATATATATATATATATATATAATATATATATATATATATGCTAGGTCTAATTTTATGACAATGTATCTTGCTTTACAGCACATTTCGAAATTTTAAATCACATACATGTATATATATATATATATATATATATATATATATATATATATATATATATATATATATATATATATATATATATATATAATATAATAATAATAATAATAATAATATATATATATATATATAATATAATATATATATATATATATATATAAATATATATATATATTATGTGAGCTCTTATTTTTCGTATATATATATATATATATAATATATATATGTATATATATATATATATATATATATATATATATATATAACAATAATATTATATATATATATATATATATATATTAGGGTGGCTCTTATTTTCTTGTATATATATATATATATATATATAATAATATTCGGAATTTATATATATAATAATATATATATATACCATATATATATATATATACTATATACTATATATATATATATATATATATATATATTCAGTGTTTGTGATTCTTTGTATTTTACATTTTGTTAGCCTTTTATGAAAAATATGTGTAAAATTTCAGTTCATTTGGATACAGGGAATGGGTGGCCCTGAGACCTTGAAAGTCAGAAAAATAAAAATATCACAGGAAAATATCATTTATTTGTTTATCTATCGAAATATTAATTATATGCAGAAATATATTGTACCAAAGTTGTAGATCTATTAAACATGAACAATTGCACATATCATCTGCCAATTTTTCTCGTACGCCTAACACTTTAAAAGAAGAATTTGGAAATCGCTTATTTACACTAAAAGGTTTGCCATTGAGATAGTCATTTTTTTATTACCTGGAAACTTGCTGCGGAGTAATCACAACCTGAAACATAAACAGTTTCTGTTGCTTTTTTTTAATTTATTATAATCTCGCATACAATTTTCTGTTTATTTATTAATTTCAGACCTTTTACAAAATTTTCATTTTTATGCCACGTCAATGGATCTGTTTTAAGGAAGTCAACATTCAAGTAAAATCTTTCGAAAAATCTTAAAGTTTCAGTGAAAATGAATTGTTCAATTCTGTTTTTAATATTTTCTGAATTTTTTTTTTCGATTTCTAATTGTATTTGTCTCTTATTTTACTTTGAAGATTCTGTCTCGCTATTCAAAGCATTTACCATTTTCATTTTTGATTGACATGACAAATATGAATCAAAGAAAGCTAATGCGATAACTTCAGGGCTCAAATACCATAAATGATTCCTTAGTTTTGTAAAGCAACACGAGAGATACTACGATCGATAGCTTGATTTTCAACATGTTTCGAAAGAAATCTGAACTCCAGATAGGTGCTTTAGCAGGAGAAGGCGCACAATAAACCATGCTTTAACATACACACTGACCAGAAAAATACAAATATAAAAAAAAGATCGTTCTCCTCTTATGGTGGTAATACAAATTCACCACGAAACAGAAAGATTTCAAGCAATGAATAGTTTTTGCCATCCACCTCGCATGATGAATGGCCTCTGGAGCACGGAAAGATATTCCACGAGATGGTGCTTTGCCTATGAAAATTCCTGTTAATTCTTGAAATTCCCTATAATCCTCTCTAGGCTTCTGTTCCTTTAAAGCCAAGAATTCGAGATACACCGTCCTGATTCAAGCGTCCCTTTACTTTTTCGCTTTCAATTCCTGGACGGGAATTATGAACATTGATTCCAGACCACGCCTTTTGAAATCTTTTAAAGATTAATACAGTCAAACCTGTAGTGCTACCCATCTTTATCTCGAAAACGATTTCAAGTAGGATTTCACATATGTGATGTCTACAATTGAGAAAATCTTTTTCTAAAATATCTTCTATCAAAACGCACGCGCCTCTAAAACCTCCAGTATTCGTTGCTGTAGTATCGAAAATCAATGTTTTAACATATTTCTAGAGACCCCATTCAGCAAGAGTTTCACAAACAGCATAGGCCTGCTCTTTTCCAGATCCAGATTGTAATAAAGGCACCTCAAGAAGTTGTTCAGTATCGCCATCCGAAAGAATCATAGGAAGTCTATGCACGGTCTCTTTACTTCGTTAGTAGTTATGCCAACGAATGTAGAGGAATGGCTATAACTGGGGTTCCAGGAACCCAACTTATTTCCTGAGACTTTTCGGACCTATCCATTGTGCTACCATTCTGTTAATTCAGCGCTGCGTTTGTTTGGGCGCCCCCCGGGCCCCATATTTCTATCCTTCGCCATGTACGTGCGTGAGTGGTGTGTATGTATGACCATGATTGCTCATGTTACTTCATGAGCATTTTTCCCACCCCTTAGTTCATCCTCCTACCCCAATATACTGTCATCAAGCAGCTGACGAGTTCCAGCTATGCCAGCCACTCTTTTCGTGAAGTGTCTTTCCATGCACCTATCTGGTTGTGATACGTTCTGTATTTCATGTTGGGCACATACCCTGGGCTCGTCCCAGGTGGTACCGTGTATACTTTCTGTAAATTATTTAAGGGCCCCATTGTTACGTTGTGTTGTTAAATGGGACCATATCTCATGTACTTTAAACGATTTTAGACCTAACCACCTTTTGCTAGCTATCCCCATTTACGTGCCGTAGCCACGACATGAAAGAGCTGAGCGACTTTAGTGCAAGTGGTAGCAGAGTCTCAAACTAACCTCGTACATGAAAGAGCATAGCTACTTTCATGATAATCTAGGAGTCAGGACGTGCCACTATCGTACGTCGTACTTGTAAAGTACACTTTTCAAGGATACTAAGTAACTTTCCAAGTGTTAAGCACGATGATTGCACCGCCTGCGTCGACAGCTCAAAAGACTTCGGGTTTCAGAAGACTCGGGTGTTCACCAACTCGCGAACGCCGTCTCAGGTGAATTATTGAACACAAAATAAATCATTGAAAATTGCAAGTTTTCTTTAATAAAATTTATAATTTTTTAGCTTTAATGAGTGAACTTGTTTTGTCAACTTAATTTTTTATAAAAACAATTATTTCAAAAAATGATTATTTTATTTTAATTTTTTAATTAGTTTGTTTTTACTAAAATTTATGCTTTTCATGTTATAACTTAAAAAATTTTACGTTTTTACATTACCCTAAAGCAGAAATCAGTAAATCAGTAAAATCAAACCACCATCCAAACCACTCCGCTCTGCCATCCGTATATTGATCTAGATCTATTTTATTTATTGAGAGATTAAATGTCATATTTTTCGTAGTATAAATAAGTTCTTTGGTTAAAGCAGGAAAAAAGAAACAATTATATGTTTTCAAAGCATTTTTATACCATAGCGTTGCAAAAACTATATAATTCGTTTAATAAGATGACTCATCAAGGGGGGTAGGGTCAATTTTTCATTCTTGCTTTCTATATATCATATCTGGCTGAAATTTGGTGTACATATAGGTAATGGTGTTACCTCGTCGTAGACAAGGTTATATGTTGCTGCATCCCACGAGGGGATGCAACCCCTCTTAAAGTTTTAAAATGCTCTTTAGGGTGTCAAAGAGAGTTTGTGTACCTCTCAAAGTTGGTATACTTATTGTGGATGATATCACTTCGTCATCGCCGAGGTTACGTGTGGCTGCACTCCCGTAAGGGGATGCCGCCACCCCTTCCAATTTGTTTTCCTGGTTTATGAGCATATTTAATGCGAAGTTTTTTGTGTGTGTGAGACGAATGGTAAGATTTTTATGGCTCGATCCTTTATAGGTTAATGTGAAATTCAAGTCATCTCGGCCCATGGCGGGAACTTCCCTTAAATTGATGGATTTTGACACTTGATGTGTCAAATTATGGGTTCCCAATGCTAAGGAATCCAATTCAGATTCCTATAATTTAGTCATAATAATATATATATATATATATATACATATATATATATTATATAAATATAATATATATATTATATAATATATATATATATATATTATATAATATATATATATATATATAAATAATATATATATATACAAGAAGATGAAAAAAAAGTAAAGCTGATCATGACGTGTATCGATGCCCTAAACCATAATAGTTGTTTATAAATATGTTTCAGAAAACTCGCAAAATGGAGTCCCAATTGAAAAAAAGAAGAAAAAAATTGCATAGAGATGATGAATCAGAAATGGACCAACATTATATACATAATATTATATATATTAATATATATATAAATAATATATATATATATATTTACTATAGATATAATATATATATGATATAAAATATATATATATAATATATATATATATTATATATATAAAAGTAATATATGATATATATTCCCTGATCCTGTTGCTGAAAGCTGGTTCTTATGTGGGATATGTTCAAACGTATCACGCATCTCTGGAAATTTCCAAGTCAGCGGCCGACATGACTCTGGACTTTCGCATTTATTCTTAAAAATGTCTCGAGCCATAATAATTCTTAACCTTGACCATTGAATACAAAACTATAGCATAATCTTTTCATTACATAGACACAGAAAAAAAAATATTTCTTTCCTGGGGGCTCGCATTCCGCCTTAGGGAGGCACCAACAACCCTCGATCTACATGAATGGCCCGTATACCAACACTTATAAAAAGTTCTGCCTTAGTATGACACATAGAACACAAGAATGAAAAAACCCAATCCCTTTTGATGAGTCATCTTTTATTATATATATATATAAATAATATATATAATAATACTATAATATATAATATATATATATATATATATAATATATAATATATATATATTATTATATCTTTTTTTATGCATAAAAAAATGTATATAGTCAACGATTATGTAGCTTTCTTAACTTATGTATAAATGCTTTATTAAAATAAAAAAACTTGTTTTTTCCCTCGCTTTACTTGTAACCAAACAGAGAAACTCATTTATATAAAGAAAAATCAACTTGAATTTCAATAGACATCAAATAGATCAATAATCGATAGAATCAAATATCGATAGATCATCGGATGGAACAGAAGGTGTGGAATGTGTTTATTTACTGAAAGTTACTGCTTTAGGTATTTAAAAACGTAAAATTTTCTACGTTGATAACATGAAAAGCATAAAATTTAGTAGATTTAACTTAAAAAACAAAAATAAATTAAAAAAAATAAATAAAAATAATTAAATATTTGTAAAATAAATTTTTTAAAAATAAGTTGAAAACACAAGAGCTCACTCGTAAAAGCTAAAAAATTAATTAAATTTATTTAAAAGAAAAAGAACACGTTTGCGATTCTCGCCCGTTCGCGTCGGATCGAGCCCTTGGAGAACGCGTTTCGTACGTTCGGCTTCTACCCAAGGTCTTCTTGACTGGTCGGACCGCGCGCGGGCAAAATCAATCGTGTAGTACACTAGAAAAGTTAACTTAAGTACACTTAACAAAGTGTCATTTTGTTACTAACGACTTAACGCGTACGATAGTTGCACTCCCTGAACTCTAATGATGTGTCATGAGATTCAGCTTATAAAAAAAAATGCTACTCTGATGTACAGGGGGCTAGGCTTTGAGACTCATGCTTACCTTCACTAAAGTTTTAGCGCAGCTACTTCATGACGTGCTACCCACGACATGAAACCAATTGATGAGTGGGCCTACGCACACATGGGAGTAGCTAAGGCCAAAGGACATCAGTAGGCCGTGAAAACGTTCATGAAAGTTGAAATACATCAGATATGTCACGCAATAACCCACATCACACACGTACATGGCTCAATTTTACAAGAAATATAACACGTACCTGAGCAGATCCCCAGGTAGTGCCCCAGACATGAAAAGTAACCCAAAAGTACTCACACCGATAGGTGCTGAAAGCAACCTCAACAAAGCACCTGCTACCTGAACCTCTTCCAGCTGCCTCGACTTGATGAGTCATAGGGGGTAGGGAATGACATGATAAACTAAGGGGGATCGCCGTTGTAAAAAAAGTGTCTATTGAAAGTGACATGACACTTGTCAATACATTTAAAACACACTCACTCACATACCATGCGAGTGATAGAAATATGGGGGCCCTGCGGGGACCAGCCTGAAAAAGTATCCCAGAATGGTAGTCCACAAGCGATAGTCCCGAAATGCCCTCAGAATAAGTTCCTGAACCCCAGTTATAGCCATTCTCTCTTCCTTAGCATCAACTACTCTTGTAACGCCTATAAGTTACATTTACCATCCCAAAGTACACAACAGCTTTTTTCAATTTGGTGTCCTTGAACACTGTGCTTGTTGATATTCACCAACCGGTTTTTTCGCCTTTTTTTTCTTCTTTTGGTAAAAGGTGAGAATAGATTGACGTGATTGGATGACACATCATGATGGACATTGATGACAAACCTCGTCTTGTAGCATCAATCATGACCTGCCCTCTCTCATCACTAATTTTTTACAATTTATTTCTATAAGCGCCGCAGCAAGCTCAGGTCCTTAGTTTCGCACCTCCCTCCTTTTTTTTTTCCATTCACTTCTAATCTTCAAATGTGGAGGATGTTTAGCAAAAATTGCAGTGGGATTTTCCATCAACTGGTTGTGCACAAGGAATTCCGATTTAAACTGCCTGTTTGAGAATGTTTCGACTGCACAAATTCGTAGAGCGCTCTGTAAAACATAATAGGAAAGGTTCACACTTACGACATTAAAAACAACATAAAATGTGAAAAAATATATCAGTAATGAATCATTTTTTTTGGAGGTAATACAAGTAGTAGGGCGACCGGTATGTTTATAAGGATAGCAACGTACTACAGGCTAAACTGTAACGACATACATACATAAATACCCCATGGTGCACGAAAAACTAACATAGTTTATTTTGTATCGAAAACTGCCCCCAAAAAAAACTTTTTTTATTTTAAATACAATAAAAAACAGTTTAAAAAAACAACTTTAAATACACACAACCACACAACCACACACACACACATATATAATATATATATATATATATAATATATATATTAATATATATACCTATATATAAATAAATATAATATATATATATATTATATATATATTAATATAATATATAGATATAATATATTATATAAATATTTATTTTAATTGATTTAAATTAGTTTACATGTACGCGTTTAAGCTCTGACACCTGCCCCGATTCTCGCATCCTCCCAACACAACCCGCCCGCCCGCTGTGGTCCACCTTCACCCGCTGACGCAGAAGGAGGGGCGAAGAGGGGGAGGGAGGAGAGGCCTTGAGTGCATTCGACCGTCTTTCTAGGCCTTACAACGTGTACTGATCATTTATATTTCAGCTCCGTAAATATGCATTTTTCTTCTTTTTTTTTTGTTCGAGTATTATTATTATTATTATTCATTATTATTATATATTATTATCTTTATTATATTATTATTATATTATTATTTATTAATATGAAAAAAAGAAAAAGGAGGAGAGGAAGAAGAGGAAGAAGAGGAAAGAGAGAGAAGAAGAAAAAAAAGGAGAATAAGAAGAAGGAGTAGAGGAGGGAGAGGGAGGTGGATTTGAGTAAAGTAGGAAGAATATAAAAAAGAGAAAAGAAAGAAGAAAAGAAACGAAAAAGAAGAAAGAAGAAGTAAGTAAGAGAAGAAGAAGAAGAAGAAGAAGAAGCAAGAAGAAGAGGAAGAAGAAGAAGAAGAAGAAGAAGAAGAAGAAGAAGAAGAAGAAAAGAAGAAGAAGAAGAAGAAGAAGAAGAAGAAGAAGAAGAAGAAGAAGAAGGTCATTTTGACAGCCAAAAGGTCGTTCTATTGTACCCACAGGGTACGATAGAACGAAAAAAAAATTTAATTAATATTCATTATCGCAGTTCAAAGCATTGACACCGCGCTGACTGTACCAACAGCTAGCACCACATTGCACCTATGATTATTATTATTATTATTATTATTATTATTATTATTATTATTATTATTATTATTATTATTATTATTATTATTATTATTATTATTATTATTATTATGGATCGATCATGTAACGAATGGAGTTATAGAAGTCCGCTCAGCCAAACATTAATTTAAAATCTTGGAATAATGTTTATTAAAACCCAACGCGAGAGCATGGATCGAACAAAGTCAGGATAAAATAACACCTCCTTTATATATACGCTAAGATTCCATATTTTTTTCTTTTCTTTTCTCAAAATAAAAAATAAAATAAAAAAAATAAGTGTTTGAAAATATTTGTCCTGATTCACGTACCACCATAGTTATATTAAAAATTATAAAAATTCCAATTCTGCATGAAATATGTTTTAAAAAATTATCATTTGCAAGTTTTCTTCCTTCTAGATTTACATCCTTCTCTGTATTCAAAGCATATAACTTGTAAATCAAAAATATAAAAAATTACGTTTCGAAAATTTTAACCTGATTTTCTCGGTTTTTTAGCATATCGCTTTCAGCTTGTTCCATTTTTATATACTCGACTTTGCATCTAATAATTTTCCGATAATCAATAATTTGAAAGAATACTACCATCTATTACGGCTAAATTTACTTTAGCGTGCATTAAGAGAATCAAAATTTATCAAATTATTTTGTAATACGTGATGCCAAGAATAAAATTAAAATATAAAATAATAATAAAATATTTATACTTATCTTAAACACTACGCAAATATATATATATATATATATATATATATATACTATATATATATATATATAATATATAATATTATAATTATATATAATATATATATATATATAATAAGATGAGATCTATATAATAATATATAGGCAAATTTAAGATTGTGAACAAGTACAAAATACAAATAAATGGAGAGTGTTAAATTAAAAAGAAAAACAATTGTTTAAGAGTCATACAGAGACGTGTATATAAGAGGGGAAGCAGGTGCAGAAGATGAATTCATACTTGTCAGACGTTACTAAAACCTAAATATTAAAAATTATGTCTATTGTAGACTTGATAATTTACACTTTTACTATTCACATTAAAGAATTCCTTGAAGAAAAAAATGAAGATCTTGCTCTACGAAAACTCGAATTTTTAAAAAAAAAAATTGAAAAAAGCGTACATCATCTAACAGCGACCTTAAGAGCTTATAGAAAAGCAACCTGACAGAGTTATGGATAATAAACAATGACGCAGAGTAGTCTATTAATAACTTAGTTTTAAATGCGCCTAAGAAATTTTCTTAAAATCAGACAAGAATCGTTCCATTAAGACTCAGACTTTAATAATAGACTATATAATAAATTATATATTAATATATATATAATATATATATTATATATATATAATATATTAAATATATATATATATAGTATGTGTGTGCTGGTGTCGTGCGAGGTTACGTGTGTATACACGAGAAGAAGAGCAGAGAAAGAGACGCAGAGAGAGACGAGAGAAGAGAGAGAGAGAGAGAGAGAGAAGAGGAGAGAGAGGAGAGAGAAGAGAGAGAGAGAGAGAGAAGAGAGAGACAGAGAGATTAAAGTAAAAAATAAAACAGCATTAATAATAATAATAATATAATCAATAAATAATAATAATAATAAAATAATATAATAATAATAATAATAAAATAAAATAATAATAATCAATAATAAAATAATAATAATAATAACCCAACATAAAAAGTAACACTGAACTATACTTTCTAAAGAAGATAAAGAAATGAGAAATTGCCTAAATTGAAAGAAAAAATATAATGATTAGATAATACCCAAAAGACGTAAATATTAGTGGGAATCATTGCAGAATATGATTCAACCTGTCAATGTCACGAAAACTAATAAAAAAAAAAAGAATTTTGCGAAATAAATTCTTAATACCACCATCCAGATAGACGATCCTTAAAGGAATTAATAACGTGATTTATTTACTTTACGCAACAACTTCGATTTCTTTTTCAAACAATTATAAGTATGGCCTACATCCCCGCATTAACCAATCAAACGAAGATACTGAACATCTTCGTGATACGTCAGTGGAACGTTCTATTTAATTACTTATTTAAACATCCGTAGCATATTTGATTGTCAGAACAATAATAAGTTACACACTAGACCATATATATATATATATATATATATATATATATTTCTAACCTATATATACATATAATATACTATATATATATTACATACCATCATATACCTCTATAACTAATATATATAACTATAGTATAGACATATATCATATGTGTGTGTGTGTGTTACGCCTTTCTTATATGTATGTGATGTGTGTGAGTGTGTCGACCGCGACTCACCTTAACAAATTTTCGTTTGGAGAGAGAGAGCACTAAAAAAATTAACAGTGACAAAGAAGTGACATAAAATTGCCTGACATAAAACCGAAAAATAAGTTTTGATATCAAATACAATATATATAATTAATATATATATATTAACTAATATATATATTCCACCTATATACTATATATATATATATATATTATATCATTAAAACAAATCGTTTATGTTTGTATTCGTACTAATTTCGTATTTCGATTAACTTTATATAGCGACACCGTCAGAGAAGTGCTTCAAAACTAAAGGATTATATTACTGGCATAAGATATGATATCCGTAAAGAAAACTAGGAGTAATAATTACACTCTTGCTAGTAGAATAAAATTAGAAAATGATAGATAACACCGAAATCATTCAAAGTTTTTAAATAAATAAGCCATTTGCACCTAAATTACGACCTAAGAGACAGAACACCGTTAAACAGGGAGCTAAATTCACACGTGGCCCTTTTAGAATGTAACTGTATGAAGAATAGAAGTTTCGAAAAACAGTTCGGTTTCTGTGTAGCGAGAATGAATGTTGTGATCAAACGGTCTGGAGAAAACAATCTGAAGAGAAGCTGTAAAAATACAAGCAACTTGACTACGCATAGACGAACAACTTGTCGCACGATATCCACTACGTGGATATCACGCCCCAGAGATGCTCGAGGACCCATCCGGA
>JABUQX010013169.1:12500-20096 GCA_015478945.1 Trachelipus rathkii | reverse complement strand
ATAAAACTACAAAAAAACACAAAAAAATAAAAAAAAACTTGAAAATTACACGGATTCGTCCTGTTATCCATACCATAGATCTAGTATTCCAAGCTCCTTGAAGCAAATACTCTATTCCCTTCATTATCGAAAAGGTGTTTATTCGCCGTTTCAAAACGTAAAGAATACTACAACGATTAATCGAATGCATAATTATTGTTAATTTATTTTCTTTCGTTATATTTTCTGGTGTATTATAAACAACCAGAGCACGTTAGAAAGACGATTTAAAGCATCGATTTAAGGGGTAACGCCATCCACGATAAATCGATTGGACACCATCAAAGATTGATCTATCGACTCATTTAAAAAACCTCTCTAGGACAAAAAAGCCCCCTTTTGGGGCTCCGCCCCCTTTTGGGGCTTAAACCTCCAAAAACGGCTTCCAGACCTTAAATTCGTCTCACCGACCTTAAAAACCCTAACTTTGACGTATCAAACGTCAAAATCTGATGAAATGATGGAAATTTCCAAGTCAGCTGCCGACATGACTGGAATTTCCAAAACCCTTCGAAATGGTTTTCCAGTCTTTGCCTTCGCCGTGCAGGGCTGCCAATGGGAAAAATCCCCAAAATCCTCCGGAGTTGGGGATCTTGACCTGAATTATGGACAAAACGTTAAAAAGTAGCTAAAAAAAGCTAAAAAGTGCCTAATTTAGCAGGATTAGGTTGCACAGATTTAACGACAAATCTGCTTCGTTACTTATTCCGTTGTCAAAACGTAAAAAAGTAGCCAACATATAATAAGAAAAAATGGCCCTTAAATTTAGTAAAAAACAGTAGCCAAAAAAAAAGCGCAAAAGTAACGGATTAACGGACCTGCTGCCAGTTGTCCTCCCTATACTACTTACTTATATTTCCAACAATGTTGGGATTTATTATTCAACTCATCAATGGAAAAGTATATAGCTAAAATGTAGCTAAATTATAGTTAAATCACTCTTTATTAGTTATCTGAAACATATTATTTCACTAAATCAGACCATCATTTTTACTTCAACAAAAAATGTTCCGAACATATATATCATATATTCATCCTCTGTTGCTTCCAACTTCGTTCATGTCATACTCTATATATTTAAAGAAACACGAATCTCTCAGATCGAAAGCATCATTTCTTTTTGCAGATTCAAAGAAAAGGACGAGCTAAAAGTAGAAAATTCCAAAAAATAGGAAAAAAAAAAAGAAAAAAAAAAGAAAAGAAAAAGAAAAAAAAGACACGAACCAATTCAAAAAGAAATTCGATCGGAAACATTTAAAGATTATCGCAGTCAAATACTTTTAAACTCAAAGTATATAACATAAGAACTATACCATATGAAGCATTGGCGAACGCACACACCCTACACCTACACACACTTCACACACACAGATTGATCAATGTTATAGAAACTAGACATAGTCAATGCAATGCATAAGAATATGCAATCTCTATAGTATATTATGTATATATAAAATAATCATATAATATATAAATAATATAGATATATATGCAAAAAATCATATAAGTTATATATAATCAAAGCTAATATATATATAGCCAAATACCTTC
Organism: Trachelipus rathkii; assembly: GCA_015478945.1. NCBI lineage: Eukaryota > Metazoa > Arthropoda > Malacostraca > Isopoda > Trachelipodidae > Trachelipus > Trachelipus rathkii. The sequence goes on along the minus strand of JABUQX010013169.1, from coordinate 18,506 downwards.
ATATAATATATATACCTATATTATATATATATATCATAGATATATATATATATAAATATATAGAATATACTATATATATATATATATAATATATATATATATATATATATATATATATATATAGACAGATAGCAGTCGGAAGCAGGAATAGCAGAAACCACAACCACCGGTACCGGGAGTTGGATGCAATAAAAGAGCTGAAGAAAATTTAAAGATGAAATAGAAGATCAAGGATACATATGAAGGAGTAACATAAAAACTTCAATAGAACTACTTTATAAAGTTCAAGAAGAATTTCAGGGTGAGGAAAGATGCGAGACCAGATTATTATTAAGTGCAGCTACCAAAATTAATCAAAATCTTCATTTAAAATATTTTAATTTATTGAAATCAAAAAATTTAAAATGAATACCAGACTAATGAAAATAGTAAAGCAAAATTTGCATTTGTTAGCTGACTAAAGCAATGTAACAAACAAAATTTTTAATCTAGAGATTTTAATGTGAACTATTCCTCTTAGATTACCGATCTAAAGCCGATGGTCTGTAACAGTTTAAGTGAGGAGCAAAAAAAATTGTATCATCAGGTCTTTTAACAATAATGAATAAAGAAAAACATAGTGGAAAAAGAAGATAAAAACGTATGCTATAATTAATTTCTGGTCTACTTGTGGATGGAATGTTTCGACGCAGTTGGTAAATATTGAAGAGCTTACTTCGCCATGACTGTGGGCGCTGGAACCCCCTATCTGCCATTATGATACTCCCATGAACATCGCATTATTACATATGTATGTATTGCGAATTGCACCACGCTGCAGCATTAATGCGGGACACAACAGGTTGCTTAGTATAAATTAATTAAATGAATAAATAAATAAATCAAATATAAATATAGAGTATGAAATATATATATATGTAACATATATATAATATATATATATATATATATAATATATAACTATAAATAATACATATATAATATAATATATAATATATATATATATATATAATATGTTATATATATAACATTATAATCAATAGTATATTAATATATATAACGCTGTAGAAAACTAAAGCGTTCAAAAAAGAATTGGAAGAGTTAAACGGCCAGTAAGACAACCACCCTTAACTCAAATCTACTTCATGGTCCGACGATAAGATGTTTCGCAATCTTTCTCTGGGTTAGGGATTAAATTGGAAAAGGTTTGGAAAGTAGAGAGGGTTAAAGCGATAGGACGATAGTTGAAGTATCGAGAGATGTCTCCTCCTCCTATTCCGGCACAAGTCGAACGAGTTCACACTTTCACCAGGAACAAAAGGTTGAAGTTGATAGGGAGAAACAAATTAGTTTATAAATGCAGGTTGCAAGTTCCAAATAACAAATTTTAAGAAATACAGGAGGAGTACCGTCAGCACCTTATATCTTTTATGATAGGCAGGAGTACCTCAGCAACTTAAGCTTCTTAATGATATGAGGGGAGTTCATCAAGGGCCTATAGCTTCTTATGTAGGAGGAGTACCGTCAGCACCTTATATCTTCTTATGTAGGAGGAGTACCGTCAGCAACTTATAGCTTCTTATGTAGGAGGAGTGTCATCAGGGCCTTATAGCTTCTTATGTAGGAGGAGTACCGTCAGCACCTTCTACCTTCTTATGAAGGAGAAGTACCGTCAGCACCTCTATACCTTTCTTATGTAGGAGGAGTACAGGTTCAAGCCACCTTAACCTTCACTATATGTAGAGAGATACCGTCAGCACCTAATACCTTCTTATGTAGAGGAGTAACCGTCAGCACCTATATACATTTCTATATGTAGGAGACAGTAACCGTCACACCTATATACCTTCTTATTAGGAGAAGTACCGTCAACACCTTATACCTTCTTATGTTAAGCTCCGAGAAGACAGAAATTAAATATTTAGAATTAAACTGCTAAGTATAAAAGAGGTGGAGGACTGCAGAACGGGGAGGATACCTCAAGAATCTTCAAAGGTAGAATTGACAGCAAAGGTATTGAACGAAGAGTTGAAATGTTGTATACAGCAGTTTTTTTGTTTCTTTCGAACAAACAAGAGAGAGAAAAAGGAGAGTGAGTTGATATAATATGATAATACTATTCTACATTTCCTTTAAAATATTTATGAATACTATATGAATATTGATTATTTATATGGATATTCATTAAAAATATATATACTACTATTAATATTATATATACTTATATATATAAGATATATAGGTAATTCAGTAGATTTCAAAAAGCAGAAAAGTAATTTTATTAAAATTTTGTAGTTTTACCACTTTAGAAGGTGTTTTTTTAACCAATAAGCATAGAGATAAAGTTGCCAGTCGCTTCAAACGGTTAATGTCAAACGAAATAAATGCTAATTAAAGAATATTAAAAGTTTAAAAATCATATGATAAACTAAACGTAACTCAATCTGAAAACTTAAAAACCTTTTATAGACTCAATTAGTGTAAATTCTTCTTGTTTTATTAAATTTTTTTCTCTTTCTTTTTTGAAAGAAAGATATTCTTCTATCTGTAATTATAAAAGTTTGAAGAATAATTTTTATAATTTTAATAGAAAAAAAAAATAGGAAACACCAAATACTCTTTCTCTTTATTTCCCTACAAACAATTTACAGCAGAGCAAAATTCCGTACCGAATGTGCCTATATATATAATATATATATATAATATATAATATATAATAATATATAATATATAAAATAATATATAATATAATATATTATATATATATAATATATAATATTATATAATATAATATATATATATATAATATATACTAGTATATATATATATCATATATATATATATAATATATATATATATATATATATATAAATATTATATATATAAAATATATAATTATATAATATATTATATATATATAATATATAAAAAAAATATATATATATATTAGTGATCGAGAGCGAAGATTATAACTGCCAACCGCAACGCACATATTTTGACAAGCCGCAAACTGCAACCGACAAACCGCGGTATGTCAGTGTGCTTACACAACCGCAGAACTGCAACCGCAACCGCGTTTTCACTGTCATTCACAACCGCAATATGCGGTTCGTCAGTAAGAAATCTTTATCACCAAATACTCTTATGGCCTCTAGACTTAGGAGTACTCGTGAATAATATTTCAGCTTTCTTTATCTCAGAAACATAACAAATATCCAACTATAGAAAAATATATCACTAATAATAGAACTTGCATTGTTGTCTTAACTTTCTCTCAGCAGAAAAAAAATGAATGTTAACGATATAGAGAATAAGAGCGTGTGGTGAGTTTTTTTTTTTTTTTTTATTATTTAAAAAAATCGAAATGATTTTTGTTAAATTCAAAATTGTGCAATGAAACCATATTCTCGACCAAAAGAAGAACACCAATTAATTAAAAAATCACGTAACAGATCGTTGCAACGGAAAAAGAATATACGAGAACCTTTGGTGATAAAAAAGGAAAAGTATTAATCTGAGAAGAGAGAAAAGAGAAAAAAGAAAAAAAGAAAAAGGAAGGACAACCTCTGCAAAAAATAAAATTGGGCTTAAACGTAAAAATCTCAAACGTCTAGAGAATGATGCATCAAAATTACGAGCAGGCAGACCAATGATTATGTATGCAGGATTTCCCTTAGTTGTGTTTAAGGCATAGCTTTTCGGTTTCGTAACTGAAGATCAACCCCAACAAATTTAAAATATAAACAGCTCAATATTATCAGAGAACAGAATTATAAGAACAAGATGTCACTCGCCTCAGCACGCAAAGAGTTCACAAATGATTGTTGCCCAACTGAAGAGAATTACTCCGATACCTGGCCCGATACATCATCCGCGGTGTCCTCTTTATGCTCTCCACTAGCAATGGGTCATAATGAATAAATAGAAAAAAATGCAAACTTTATATCTGCAGAACCTTTGTGATGAAGAAACCAAACTGGAGAGTTTCTTCTAAAAGTTTGCATGACAATTCTAACCAAAATATAATTTAGATAAATAAAATAATAAATAATAATAATAATAATAATAATAATAATAATAATAATAATAATAATAATTAATAATATAATAATATAATAATAATAGATAATAAATAATAATAATAACAATAATAATAAAAATATAATAACCAATAATTTATAACAATAAAAATAATAAAAATAATATAATAAAATTATATATTAATAATATTATATATATCTATCATATTAATTAGTATCAATAGTCTAGTTAAGTAGTAGTAGTAAGTTATAATAACCAAAGACAATTGGTAAATTTCGCTTTATCTTTTGCACAACCGCCACACACGCGGTTGTGATTGAACCAACTTTAGAACCGCAAATCAACCGCAACCGCGTTGTTAAAATGTTCAGGAAACGCAAATAACCGAACCAAGCTAGCCTTAGCAAAAAATTCAGCCTCATCGCTCATCACTAATATAGATATATATAATTAATATATACATACTATATATATATACTACTACTATATATATACTATATTATAATATATACATATCTAATATATATACTAATATATAAATATATATATATCATATATATACTATATATATATATATATATATATATATATATATATATATATATTTTTTTTTAAATATTTTCAGCTTCGCTCCATATATATATACTGATATATAGTATATTCTAATAGCAGAGTTCCTATGTTATAACACGTCGTTAATAAGTTTCTTAAATAAGTCTCTCAAATGAAGGGAACGTGACTCAAGTCAACGGCGTTTGTTCGAAGCTCGTCGTCTCTCGTTTCCGGTTTTAAAAAAATGCGTCAACGGGCGCTATTTTCTGCTTTCAAAGTTTGAATACCTCGTAAAATTAACTATAGGTTATCGAGCTTATTAATGAAGTTCCAAGATTTGATCAGTTTATATATATATATATTACATATATATATATATATATATATATATATATATATATATATATATTTTTTTTTTTTTATGATAGAGAATATATAAAAAAAGTAAATATATTTTATATATATATATATATATATATATATATATATATATATATATATATATATATATATATATATATATATATATATATATATATATATATATATATATATATATATATATATATATATATATATATATATATATATATATATATATATATATATATATATATATATATATATATATATATATATATATATATATATATATATTATTATTATTATTATTATTACATATATTATTATTATTATTATTATTATATATACATATATATTATTTTTATTATTATTACATATATATATATTATATTATATTATTATTATTATTATTACATATTATATATATTATTATTATTATTATTATTATTATTATTATTATTATTATTATTATTATTATTATTATATATATTATTATTATTATTATTATTATTATTATTATTATATTATTATTATTATATTATTATATTATTACATATTATTATTATTATTATTATTATTATATATTATTATTATTATTATATTATTATTATTATTATTATATATATATATTATATTATTATATTATTATATATATATAATAATATATATATATATATATATATTATTATTATTATTATTACATATTATTATTATTATTATTATTATATTATTATTAATTATTACATACATATTATTATTAGATTACATATTATTACATATTACATATATATATATATATATATATATATATATATATATATATATATATATATACATTGGTGATTTTATTGTTGACTTACTTCCATATATATGTTATTATATATATATATATATATATATATATATATATATATATATATATATATATATATATATATATATATATATATATATATATATATATATATATATATATATATTTATATATATATATATATATATATATATATATATATATATATATATTATATATATATATATATATATATA
>JABUQX010013168.1:60000-65186 GCA_015478945.1 Trachelipus rathkii | reverse complement strand
CGGTGTGGCTGGGTTAATCGATTTGGGTGTTTGTGAACACTGCATCATCATCAACCTCTCCACAGCTCCCCGCCGATTAAGGTGAGATGCTGAAACATGCAACAGAATGGTAAAGTAGATTAATATGACCTCAGTCGACCAAAATTCCTCACTCCACTCCCATACCATCTCTTCATACCCTTAAGTGCGATGCCAAAATCTACCCTAGAGCTTCACCCACCGTGACAAACCCCAATGTGGTATTTCGTTAGTGTCGAGGTTTACCAACTCGCCAGGCCCACTACCATGCTCCCTCACAAAACCAAGTCATTCAATAACATTAAGCAGTATTCCTCACTCTTGAATTAAAATCACATTCCTTTCCTTCAAGAACTCTTTAACTGACTCAATCCACTTTTTCTTTGGTCTTCCAGCCGATCACTTCCCAACATTCTCTCCACTATACAACTGCTTAACCAATCGACGTCCATCCATTCTTTCCATATGACCATACCACTTTAATATACTCTTATCTATTCTCTCCTTTACTCCTTTCGTTACATGACACAACTCCCTAATAAGTTCATCCTTCATTTAATCATTTATTTTTACACCTAATCCATATGAATAGACTGCACCTTAAATCTATATCTCTAATTTCACACAATAGTTTCACTACTATGGATTAACACCGATAACAACATGAACTCATGCAGAATCCTAGTACACTCAAGATTTAGTCACTTTGCATTCACCAAATATTAATAGCACCGGCACGTTCCTACCATTTATATCTTCCACATTATACCCTCAGCATCATCAGTTCCCTTTTCATCTAACATATAGATTAAATATTTAGACTCAGATACTTGATTTCACGCTACTGACTTTCCTTACCTACCACCATCTTACCATTTGCTTTCAAACTCCTTCTTTAACATACCCTGACTCTCCACCAATCCCCTCAAACTTTCTTCAGATTTACTGGACAAAACTAAGCAAGGCACGCTCCATTCTCTATCATTATCCATCAGTTTAACAGCCTCTCCTGCCAACCTTTCCTTAAATTCTTTCATCACCCTATCCATATACAAATTAAATAGACAGCAGACATGAAACACATCTCTCCCTTACTCCATTATTAATATTAAACAATTCACAATCCGCACGCCTCACTATCAATATAAATACTAATTCATTCAAAGCCCTGCTGCACCAACCATGTATCATTAACACCTTCCTCAAAGTTTCCCTATTAATTCTGTCATACGCCTGTCGCAAGTCCATTAAACCTAAATAAAAGTTCCTCTTCTTCTCTTTCATTTCCTCACATTTATTTCAATATAAAAAATTTGACCCCAACATGTCTCTACTTATAATGCACCTTTCTTCAAATCAACCTCCTCAGTTACTTGACCACTCTTTCAACAAAATAATAACATATATCTTCCCTACAACATTTAATAGACTAATTCTCTATAGGTTCTACAGTTCTCCTTATGACCCTTCTTATCCTTACATACAAGAGAACAACGAGAACTTCTCTAATACGTAGTGTACACACACACACACACTCAGTAAACATGTATATATATATATCCATATTTGTATATATATATATATATAGATATAAATTTACTTATAAATGTGATAATAATAATAATAATATTTATATATATATATATATATATATATATATATATATATATATATATATATATATATATATATCAGAGGTGGGCGCGCAAATTTTAAAATTTAGAGCGCAAACGCAAAAGCGCAAAGTGGAAAAACTAAGTCCGCAAGCGCAAAAGCGCAAAATTTTTCAAAAAAATTAGTCCGCAAGCGCAAAGCGCACATGTCCGAAAAACTTAGTCCGCAAGCGCAAAAGAGCAAAATTTTTCAAAAAAATTAGTCCGCAAGCGCAAAGCGCACATGTCCGCAAATTTAATTTTTTTTTAAAAGCACAAATTTAGGAGCGCAAAAAAAATATAAAAAATAAAGCGCAAGTATTTAAAGATGAATTATTTTTAAATTTTAATTGAAAGATGCAAATATATATAACAAAAAATGAGAAAGATTTTAATCTTATTCAATTATCTGTGATCTTCCTCCTCGCTCTCCTCTTGCATTCTGAATAGGGTCATATTCCCTTTCATAAAGATAAATTTTTCAAAATTGCTGGATGCCATGGTTGCCCTCTTTGCTCTTAGAATCTCAGAGCCTTGACTAAACAACCTCTCCACGACCGCTGAGATGGCTAATGGGGTATTATACTTAATAAACAAGTCCACCCAGACCTCCTGGAATTCACACGGAAACAGGTTCCTAGTGAGAGAGGTACTGTGGTAAAGATTTACTGCATTCAATAATTTCAAGAGTTACACTTCAACGACTTTCACCGTTTGCAATTCTTTTTTCTTTTAAGCACTTATTCATATCTGTTTTATCCCAATTTAAACACAAAAGCACCAAAAAGGTTTAATCGCTAATCACAAGTAACTTGTAAACTTAATAATAATAATAATAATAATAATAATAATAATAATAATAATAATAATAATAATTAATAATAATAATAATAATAATAATAATAATAATAATAATAATAATAATAATAATAATAATAATAATAATAATAATAATAATAATAATAATAATAATAATAATAATAATAATAAATAATAATAATAATAATAATAATAATAGTATAATAATAATAATAATAATAATAATAATAAATAAGTATTATTATTATTAATGTGTATTAATAATGTGTATGTGTGTGTGTGTCTGTGTGTGTGTGTGTGCGTGTGTGTGTGTGTGTGTGCTATAAAATTTTATATATTTATAATTTAAATAATATGTCATATTTTCAAAATAATAATATATATAATAATATATATATATAATAATAATATATATAATAATATAATAATATATATATGTATAAAAAAAAAAACTAATAGTAATAATAATGCAATAACAGTATAGAAAAAGAATAATAATATATATATTAATAATATAATAATAATAATAATAATAATATATAATAATAATATATATAATATAATAATAATGTAATAATAATAATAATAATAATATATAATAATAACAACAATAATAATAATAATAATATGTATGTGCTATATATATATATATAATAACGTATATATACTATATGTAACATATACCTTAATAACATACTACTTTCATATATATATATATATTTCTACTATATATATACATATATATATATAACACTCTTTCATATCTCATATATAAAGCGCAAAATATTTAGATAGAGCGCAAACGCAAATTATTTATATAGAGCGCAAATTTGCGCTTTTGCGCTCTTAAAAAAGTTGTTAAGCGCAAATGCAAAAGCGCACATTTTTAGAAATTTCGCGCAAACGCAAAAGCGCACATGTTTTACCTAAAGCGCAAATTGCGCTTTTGCGCTTTTGCGCTTTCATTTGCGCTTATGCCCACCTCTGATATATATATATATATATATATATATAAGAGATGGCCGACGTGTGTAAATTAAATTTGACAGTTTATATTTTTATTTTTCTTTTTCGCTAAAATTATATATATATATATATATATATATATATATATATATATATATATATATATATATATATATATTATATATATATATATATATATATATATATATATATATATATATATATATATATATATATATATATATATATATATATATGGTGTAAAGAAACGTAGAGAATTTCGCAACTGAAAATTAAATTTTGATTTAACCGAGAGGAAGTTTCCATAACTAAAATCATTGCATCTATATATGCTGTAAATTAACTCAATTAATATGTTCATTAAAATTTCTGAAGATTTCAAACCGATTAAAACCGCCACCCACAACACCCAAATATATATATATATATATATATATAAAAAATTAATATAGCTTTCATATTTGTTTCTTTAAAATGTATACATGAGTGTAACATCATATTATATATATATATAACATAATATATATATATATATATATATATATCTCACGCATATATATATATATATATATATAATAAAAAATTATCGTGATAATGTTATTAGTCACTTCAACAACTTCCAATAAGCACACTTGGATGTCTTATCTCTTTCTCAAGTAGACAGAATATAAGGAAACCTACGACAATTTTTACCGACGTCTTGGAGCTTATATATATATATATATATATATATATATGTAATAACCCTTTGACGAGTTAATACAGTGATAATGAAAAGGAGTAATTATATCACCTCTCTACTACTCTATATATATATATATATACATATATATATATATATATATATATATATATATATATATATATTCACGAAAATAAGAATTTTGGATATGGAAAAGTTTTTTAATGTTTTGTTTTGCGTTTCACATGTAACTTTTATAGCAATGTGATTAAAAGTTTTTAACATTTTATTCTAATTCTAAACAACTCAATTATAAAGTATTTTAAAACTACACACTTAATTTTTATGAAAAAAATCTTTCAGGAAAATGAGACGATTGAATTCTCATTTTTGTTAGATACATTTAATTTGGTTACTCTCTCTCTCTCTCTCTCTCTCTCTCTCTCTCTCTCTCTCTCTCTCTCTCTCTCTCTCTCTCTCTCTCTCTCTCTCTCATCCTTAACACCATTTATTTTTTCTCTTACACCTCACCCAAACTTGGCCTTTATCGAGAAATGGAGCACCTCTAGGGAGATTCCCTCTTATAATCTAACCAGTGGCCTTTGCGTCACGAATCAAATTCTCTATTACATAAACTTTGCAAGCGTTTTTGATTTTACTGTTAATAAAGATTTTTCAGTTTCGATTATAGGGAAAAAGAGGGAATGGGGTTAATATTTTTTTCCATCTATCTTTCGATAAAAAATATTAATCTGTTAAAAATTTACAGTGACAGATTATTACCCTTACATTTCCAGCCGGTTTTGAAACCTAATATATATCATATATATATATATATATAAATAACAACAATAATATATATATATATATATATATATATATATATATATATATATAACTGTAATATATATACTCTCTAACTATATATATATATATATATATATGTAGCAATAATAATAATAATAATATATATATATGTATAATAACTAATATATATATATATATATATATTAGCTACAAAAGAATTA
>JABUQX010013168.1:50000-55000 GCA_015478945.1 Trachelipus rathkii | reverse complement strand
AATGATATATCCATGATACTATTATAATTAAGGAAACTAAGGAATTAACTTTTAGTTGAAATTATTTACTGAAATGCAAGTATTTTAGCTACCAATAAAAGTTTTCAGTTCATTACCATCCAATGACCGGAATTTTCTTTCCGTTAATTCAACTTCTATTTCGTTAACAACTCCTTGTACCAAAGGTTCTTCGAAGAAATAAAGAGCAGTTATGTTGCTACCATGAAATACCACATCTCCTTCCCCTGAGGAATCGCTTTCTACATGTATCAAAAACAGAGAAAGAACTACTTAAGCAAGTTATTTTAAAATAGGTTGCTATAGTTATTCTTGTCAATTAATAATTAAACGGGTAATTAGTGACTAGTGTTCAGTGATTATTTATTATTATGGACTTTAGGCTTGTATTATAGATACGTTACAAGGGAGGGGGAGGGGGGAGTTAAAAAAAACTAAATTTATATTTCATAAGGATTGTGTAAAAATGCACTACATCGAGTGATTGATTGACTTTGAGAATGTTGGTGTCAAATTCCTATATATCGATAGTGTGAACGTCAGCTTTACAGAAATACTCCTACAGAATGTGCAGGAGATCCATACAGTGTGATCTGAATTTAGCATTTATTACAAATTGAGTATAAAAAAGATATAGATAGAACTTTATCAACATGAAGTCCGTTCTAAATCTGGGCGCCATAAGCTTTTTCAGATTAAAATAGGAGAAAGAGCAGCTTTGGGTCTAGAGTAAATTATTATTATATCATAATAAAATGCTGAAACACTAAATAAAGGACAGAAACAAACGACATTGAAGTTAATACAAGAATACATTAGACACCTGTCTACTTTACGATTTATTTTATTACAAAGGTGAGAGACATACAGTACCTTGATCATCTGAGTAAGTTAACAATTTGTATGATAATTTCCCCCCGTAAGATCTAATCCTGTTTCCAAGGTATCCAGCTGGAGAAGAGAGATAAATGTATCCTTCTTTCTCAGGCTCGTAAAACTGGGTTAGATTCATATGAACAAAGTTTGGATAAACTTCTGGCGACGAAACTGGGTCTTTAGGGATCGCTGAGATCTCTGTAAATTCTAAATGAACAGCCTTCCACACCCAGTCTTGATAAGGAGTAATCTTTATATATATATATATATATATATATATATATATATATATATATATATATATATATATATATATATATATATATATATATATATATCAAATGGTCCTAAGTGGGTTTGAACCCTTACCCTTGAGATGGTACTCCAGAGTGTTACCTCGAGACCACGATTGGCTAAAAGGAAACCCATCATTTTACCTCTGAAAGCTTAGCTTCCCAAGAGGAGCGAAGGCGTGTCTTGGATACACCCAACCTCCGACGGGCCTCCCCGCCAACACATTCGGCCAGCAACACTGGGCAATTTTAACCGGGACATTATTAGATATTCTCAAGAGTTTGTGTATTAACGTATCATTATTTATATTAAAATGGTCCTGGTAATTAGTCCTTACCCTTAGAACATTTGATTACAAAGGAAACCTTTCGAAAGCTTGGCTTTCCTTCGGAAGAGTGAGCCGAAGGCGTGTTAATTTGCCTCGCCAACATACTGTCAGGGTAACATCGGGTACTTCTATTAGATATTCAAAGATATTGCGTAATAACGCAACATTGTATATTTCAATGGTTCGCGGGTTTGAACCTCTGAGATGGCCTATGTTGAGATCACGATTGTTGTGTGGTCCCATCATTTCACCTTCGTGATGCAAACACGGGCTCTTCAGCCAACGGTCTCGAGGCAACACCTGGCACCATCCTCAAGGCAAGGGTTCAAACCCAATTTCAGACCACTTGGAAATATACAAAATAATTGCTGCGTTTATTGCACAAACATCTTTGAATATCCATTAATGTCCGGTTAAAAATTACCTAGTGTTGCCCCTGACCCAGTGTTAGCTGGGAGGCCCGTCGGAGGTTAGGTGTCCAAAACACGCCTGCTCCTCTTTGGGAAGCTAAGCTTTCAGAGGTAAAATGATGGTTTCCTTTTTTAGCTAATCGTGGTCTCTCGAGGTAACACTTGGAGAGTACTCATCTCAGGGTACAGTTGAAACCCACTTAGAACCATTTGAAATATACAAATAATTGTTGCGTTATTGCACAAATATCTTTGAATATATATATATATATATATATATATATATATATATATATATATATATATATATATATATATATATATATATATATATATATATATATATATATATATATATATATATATATATATATATATATATATATATATATATATATAGAGAGAGAGAGAGAGAGAGAGAGAGAGAGAAAAAGGCTAGACAAAATAATATGAACACCATGCTAAATATTACACATTTTTCATATTTTCAACACATTATTTATTGCGCAGTTTACGTGTTAAGTCTTCTAGGTTATATTTCCGTGCATAACACGCTTTGTTGTGCGAAGGTTAAAACACGCTGATGGTGTAATGTGTGACCTGCCAGATTTCGAAAGAGAGCAAATCGTTGGTGCCCTGGTAGAAGGGGCGGCTGTGACTAAAACTGGTGAACTGTTTAAAGTGTCACGAGTGAGAGTATCGACAGTGATGACAGATGACACAAAATATGATAAGACATCATTGGCGAAGAGGAAAAGTGGGAAGTAAGTCAAAGTTAATGAGAGAGACCGTCGAACATTAAAAAGGATTGTGGCTAAACAACATAAAACTACTGCGGCAAAGGTCACAGCAGAACTCTACACTTACTTGAACAATACTGATTCGACAAGAATAGTACGGCGTGAGCTCCACATATTGAACATTCATGAAAGGGTTGCAGTTTCGAAACCATTGTAACGAAAGTGAACGCTAAGCTGCGAAAGAAGTTGTGCCACGATCATAAAACCTGAATAATTGATGTTTGGATGAATGTCGTATGGTCCGATAAATCATCGTTTACATTGTTCCAAATGAACGACCGAGCTTATGTTTGGAGAATACCAAAAGAAGTCTACGATCTGGACAGCCTGCTTTCCACAGTTAAGCGTGGGGGCGAATTCGTTATTATATGGGCAGCAGCATCGTGGTATTCATGTGGTCCTGTCATTACCATCAATGGCCGAATTACTGCAAATGAACATCTCGTCACTTTCAACGATGGACTTTTGTTGAAAAGTACTAATGTTCCAGGATGATAAAGCATCCAAACACAAAATCATAAAGGTTCAGTCTTGATTTAAAGAGCACCGGAATATTATCGAACATCTTCCCTGATCATCACAACTGCCACACCTCAACATAATTGAATCGTTATGGGGATATTTGGAGCCAAAAATGAGGAGCAGATTTCCACCTAGAGCATCGTTGAAGTGATTGGTGTATCTTTAGATACAGAAATGGGACAATGGGAAACTACCCAAACACTCTACGGATCTATTCCGCGAAGAATTGCAGCTGTTCTGAATGCAAATGGAAGCCCAACATTTTATTAATAAATAAATCTTGTATATATAGGTCAGGTTTCCATATTATTTTGTCTAACCCGTATATAATATATATATATATATATATATATATATATAATTTATTTTTACATATATATATATATATATATATATATATATATATATATATATATATATATATATATATATATATATATATATATATATATATATATATATATATATAGAGAGAGAGAGAGAGAGAGAGAGAGAGTTTAGATTAGTTTTCTAATTGTTATGTACATATACTAATCAATTAATTAGTCATTTAAAGTTTTCTTACCTTCCCCCAAATGCTGTTAGACCCCGAACAATACTGCGACTTGCCAAAGCAAAAGCACTTTGTGCAACCGTCTGGATTAGATTCTTCAAGATGGTACGTTCCAGGAGCAAACATCACAAGAAGGTCCTTCTGTATTGACTTTGCAGAAACAAGTTGCATCGTCCTAGAATGGATGGAAGGGTGAGAGTGTGAGAGGAGACCAAAAGTCACAATAATCTCTCATAAAAATAAACAATCAAGAAATTAATACACAAAATAATGGATTCATATTAATAATAGAGAATCAGATACATAAGAGTTTGAAAGGTATCTATATTTAAAAGACTAAAACATCAACAAAGGAACAAATACATTACTTTCATATATATATATATATATATATATATATATATATATATATATATATATATATATATATATATATATATATATATATATATATATATATATATATATATACTAATGTAACTGTACCTGGCTACATATATCAACTTCTGTACCCCTCAAATCGCAATTACAAAGTTGACAGAATGGGAAAGCAAAATATCCAGGTGAACATCTCTCGCATCTAATATATATATATATATATATATATATATATATATATATATATATATATATATATATATATATATATATAGAGAAAGAATATAGATATATATATAGAGCAGAGAGAGTAGCATATATATATATATATATATATATATATATATATATGTATATATATATATATATATATATATATATATATTATAAAAGAAAGAAAGTATATATATATATATATATATATATATATATATATATATATATATATATATATATATATAGAGAGAGAGTGAGAGAGAGAGAGAGAGAGAGAATGGTGGGGGAAAGAGAGGGAAAACATTTGGGGAGTTAGAGAGATGGATAGCACACCTGTCGCATCTGTCTCCGATAACCCTGGGAGGGCAAATGCATTCACCTTGAGATGGGGAAAAAAATTATTTTATTTTAGGTGAAATAATTGCTAAAGTTAGTGTTTGTAAAAAATGACGACTTTTTAATGAACCAACCTGTCAATGGGTCGCAAAGGGCGGTGGAAGGGCAGTCACATGGTCTGCAGTTAGGAAACCCGAAGTACCCAGTTCGACATTGATTACACTCTCTTCCGATGACATTAGGTTTGCAAGGACATTGACCTCCGAAGA
>JABUQX010013168.1:37500-40000 GCA_015478945.1 Trachelipus rathkii | reverse complement strand
ACTTATTACACCCTCGCTATTAATTACCTCACCCGCCAAAATACCTATTCGTCTTGCACAATGAAGCCCACACAGATTCTCTGTCAATTCTTCTTCACTTCCAATGTCATGCAGATTTTCGAAATGTTCTCTCCACACCGTCCTTACATCCGTCACATCAGTCACAACCAATCCCTTACTCATTATTCTATGAAAAATCCCTCACTTTCTTTCTAAAGATTTCTTACTTCCATCATAGACATTTTTATATTCTTTGTAGATCCCCATTAATCCTCATTCCAAACTGTTTATTTACCTCGTTTTTCCTCCAAAGTATTCAACTTTTAGCCTTACTCTTTTTCTCCCTATATTATATTTCTTTCCGCGCACCTTTCTTTCGAAACCTCATCATTTGCTTTTAGCGCATTCAACCACGCCTCTTTTACTTTTAAGCCTGCTTTTCACCAACACCTCTATTAACATTCTTTACTTATATATATATATATATACTATATAATATATATTAATATATTATATATATATATATATACTATATATATAATATATCATATATTATATATATATATATATATATATATATATATATATATATATATATATATATATATCTATATATATATATATATATATATATATATATATATATATATATATATATATATATTATTATATAATAATATATATATATATATATATATTATATAATATATATATATATATATATATAATTTAATGATTTCAAAGTCTCAGAAAAAAATTTTGTATATTCTGCTTTTTGGTTATCTTCTAAAAGAAATGGGTAAGATTTTAATAACTTTTCCTTATAGAGACTTACATTTTTTCATCTTCAAAGAGTTCCACGTCTTCCTCTAGTTCCATTGAGATCCAAATAACGGCAGATCCCATAAATATAGGAAATTGAGAAATAATAAGGGTGTCCATAAATGAACACTTGGTTTCTCGTTCAGCCCCCAATATGTCTAGGAGAAGTTGTCTTATCCGTAAGAATCGTTGCTTCGTAATATGCTAGCGGCAAAAGTACCATATAGTCCTTAAATCAAAAGATAGATCCTTAGGGTCAGTTTAGTGAACAGATTAGAGTAAATGGATATTTAATTTATACAGACCAAAAAGAGGCTTTGGGAATTTTGAATGGAGATCGTCCAAAGTTCCAGGATTCCAATACAAATGGTAAGGAAAACCATTTTGAGTTGACACAGTCATTATTCTGGTCCTTTGGTTGTTGGAAGTGCACACAATTTTCCTGAAAATTATTTTATTCAATAATTTTTTATACGTTTATATATATATATATATATATAATATTATATAATAATATATATTATATATATTATATATATATATAATATATATATATATATATATATATATATTATATATATATATTAATATATATATATATATATATATTTATACTATATATATAAAGTTTAGGATCAGCCGATTGTACGGCACTTGTTTTATCAATCAAATGGATTTCAGGATTATGACAATTTTCCCCTTAGGATTTTGAATTAAGAGGATTCATGTAATAAAAATATTAAGCGATACAGAAGTGGTTTACTTATGAATACATCTGAAGAGTTTTCCTTCTGGAAGTTCTGAGTAAACCGCATAACCTCTCCAAGAATATCCTGGGAAAATGTTTTCATCATACCCGTACCTTAATAAAAAAAGAAAAAGATAAGAATTATATAATAGGACTCTCAAGACCCTACAGTTATGATTGTTAAAGAGAGTAGTTATCATATTGATCTGAATGAGTTCCGAAAAAGAATGCGCACCTAACTGGAGTAATTCTAGGTGTTCTTCCCATCTTCCACTTCATATTTTGTTGATACAAAGTTGGAAAGTAGTGCGTTTTCATTGGTTGATCACAACGTTGTCCTTGTATCCTGTGTCTACACGAGCACTGACCTGTCACCTTGTCACATATATTATTATTCGACCCTCCAATATTACATTGACATTCGCTACACCCAAATAAGTTATCCTCCATTAGGTTGAAAGTTCCATCTTTGCATTCGTTACAAGCTCGAGAAAAGACATTAGGTTTGCATGTACACTGACCATGTATCATATCGCAAGTTGTCAAAGCACCTACCGTACCTGGTGTATGACATGCACATTCTTCACATCCATAGCGATTACTTGGCAAAAGATTCCAATATAACGGTTTGCACTTGTTACAGATTCGACCTGTTACTCTTTCCTTACATTCACAAAGTTCTCCTACAGGAGCGTTTCCACATCCTGCGAATGTTTCCAGAACGCCAGCTGGATGACAATTACAATCTTCACAGAGAGGAAAATTATAAAAGTTTTCCCTGCACGTGTCACAATGTATTCCAACAAAATTATATTTACATTGACAGTGGCCATTGGCATCGCAAGATATTCCAATACTCCCAGCCTGATCACAGTTACAAGGTTCGCATTCAGGAAAATTGAAATATCCAGGGCTGCATTGTTCACATGC
>JABUQX010013168.1:0-32500 GCA_015478945.1 Trachelipus rathkii | reverse complement strand
GGAGAATAACAAAAAATACAAAGCCTAGAATGCTTTATAGTAATATGAAATTGGTTCTATTGTAGATATATGGGTCTTAGAAGTTGACGGTAGAAATAGTAAAAAGATAATATTAAATAATAATGAAGACTTGTGAAAGAAAACCAAATACGCATACGAAAGAGAATTGAGAGACGAATTAGGAGGAGAAAGTAGAGATGAGTAGAACATGTTTTAAAGAGATCGCAAGACAATCTGTCAAGTTTGAGCTGACTGGAAAAACAGAATTGTGGAGAAAAGAGGAAAGACACTAGACATAGCACGAAGGAGAGTTTGAGAAAGATGTCAGATATAGTCGCGAACCTGAATGGAGATGAAGCTGCGTCAATAGGACAAATGAGATTACAGTTGTATCTATGCTTCTTATGGGAAAACTAAGAATAGTAAAAAGTCAGATTGAAGGCCGAGTACGATTTATAACCCAGAATTAATCCTTAGATGCAGCAAGAATAATAGAAGTGAATAAGGGCTACTTTATACAACTATTCATAAAATTGTAACAGTAAATGTCATCTTTCTGATCATTGTTTTTACAAGTATCGTATTTATATTATTCGTAATTGATAAAATAAATATAATTAGCTTACATCGAACTTATATAGCTTGCTCGCTGGAACACGAAGATATTGACCTTTAGGAGAATTTTTTTCGGATGATTCAGTCTCATATACAGGTATATTTAATAAGCAAAACAGAGAATGTGAACTCGGAACAAGAAACAATAATTCGACAATAAGACTAGTCAGTAAAATAAGCATTTTAAAGGTTTAAATTTTGTTTGATATATATATATATAATATATACTATATATAATATAATATATATATAAATAATATACTTAGTTATTATATATATATATATAATATATTATAATATATATATATATAAATATAATATATATATATATATAATAAATATAATAACTATATAAATATATATATAATATTAATATTATTTTATTTTTTATATATATATATAATATATATATAATTATATATATACTATATATATATTATATATATATATATATAATTATTAATAATAATATAAATATATTAATATATATATAAAAATAATATATATATATATATATATATAACTATTAATAGATATATATAATATATAATATATATATATATATATATATATATTACGATATATATATAATAATATATTATATAATATCATATAATATAATATATATAATATATATATATACTTAATAATATAGATAATATATATATACATTATACTTATATAATATATATACTATATATATATATATATTATATACTATATATAATAATTACCACTTCTTGTGACAGTCGTCACCCTTGCAAGACATCAATGTCCCAAAAGCGATCTTTGTCCTAAATCCAACAACATTTGTCGCTCTTTAAATCTTGTAAAACCGTTGATGAGAAATTTTTGCTGATGTCCATCGTCAACCAGGAAACAAAGGATCTTTCAAACGAATATATAATATAATAATATATATATATATATTAAATATAATATAATATATATATATTATATAAATATATATAATAGTATTTATATATATATTATATATATATATGTAAGTAAAATACTGACAATGCAAGCAATGAGTATTTTACAACTATTACAATTATACTCCATCTAGAGATGGTTCTTACATGCGTCCTGTGTTACCTTGACCCGAGTCAGCGGAGATGCGTGGCTGAGATCTGCCTAACATACGGTCCTTATATCCTATTGATAGAGCATCTTTCATAGCGTTAAGTCGCATATCTTTTTAGCTTGTCGTGTTGAGTGGTAACACGCTTGCCATACCGTTCGCGAGGGCCCGGGATCTATCGGTAGTGAAAGATTCACTCAAGAGTATTTAATATATTAATATATAGATATATTATAACTATATATATATATATATATTATATTATTATATATATACTATAATAAAATTATAAATTATATTATAGACTATAATATTAGCTGTTATGTTACGACTCGTCAGTTTGAATTTTTTTTTTTTTTTTTTTATATATTTCTAAGTATATGATACCTAACCAGCTCATATTTAAGTGGTGAAAAAATGAGTCTAAAAGTAATAATAGGACCATTGTTTTACGTTTACGACTCCGTCAGTTTTAATTTTTTTTTTTTTTTAAACTAAAGAAGCATGTACCCCAAGGGGTAACCGCCAAATGATGCAGGATCGGGTCTCTCGTGCCTTTTCATGCAGGGAAACGACAGGGTAGGACTATTTCCCCCCTCCGGAGGGTCTCGACCCCGCTCTCCCTAATTTTCTTTTGGTTCGTGGTATTTGGTGTCGCGGGCGGTTCCTCTGCCCTCCCCTACGGTATAGGAAAAATCATTTTCCATACCCGTGAAGAGGGCGGGAAACCCCCCTCTTTACATTCGAAGTTTTTTCTGCCCCTAGTTAATTTTTTTATTTCAGTTTTTTTTCATTATTATTTCCTTCTGCTGGTATCTACTTAGCTTACACCGCGATTCCAAATATGTAATGGTTTTTCTGTAAGTGTCTTTTCGAGATATTTCATTATGAAAAAAAAAAAAATTGTTTTTTTTTTGCCTTTTACATTTTGTATAAGCTTATCGCATTCCAAATATGTAATTGTCTTTTCTGTAAGTGTCGTATTTTTGAGATATTTCATATTTTAAATTTTATATTTTAAATTGTGATTTTAATAATTATTTTAAATATTTGGACTTTCCAATCATCGTAAATCACCATCTGAAATCATTGTTAGTATCAATACTAGCAATATGTAAAAAAAAACCAAAAAAAACTCAAAACTGACGGCAGTCTTAATAAACATACAGGCCTATAACTATATATACTATATATATACTAATATATATAATAAATAGTATTTATAATATAATAATATATATATATATCAATATATCATTGTATACATATAAATATACCATTTCACAAAATATAATATATATTTATTCTCTCTAGAAATACCTCAGATATATATACATATATGATAAGATATATATTTATATATATATATATATATATATATAATATATACTATATTATTATATAATTTATAATATACTATATTATTACTATATATAGCAATTCTGTGTCTACAAACGGTTCTCTTCTTTGTCATAAGAGTTAGTTGCCGGTTCGCCCCCTCTTTAATTTACCTGATTCGATTTCCTGTAAAAGTTACTTCGGTTCATCAAGCCTGCTCCCGCCTCCCCCCTATATAAATATTTACTAAGGGAGAACGTAGGGTCCGTCCAAACCGATGCAAAAACAAGCCACCCCAATGAAGCATATCCTATCTAAGAGTCTGCTATTCCAGTCTGTACCGAGAAAAGGAGAGGAACAACTTTCAACCCTCTAATTACTTGTCCAATCTTCTTAACCTCTGTTTTTCATTATAATATGAGAAATACGAAAGATCTCATCTTGTAATTTTATCTCTGTCGGAAAGTAAGCTTTCGTAAGGACGGAAAAATCATAGAATTTCGTTGTCAGAAGCTATATTTCCTACAACACAACGGGAAACACACAATTCAACCTTTTGTTCGTAATTATTCTTGCGTCTTTCTTACTCGTGATCTTTTTTAGAAGGGTCACGTATATTCTTAGAAGGCGTCAAGTGATATTCTATAGAAGAATACGTACCCCTCTCTGGAAAGAACATCACATATCTCTCAACCCAAACAATCGTCACTAAAGTGTCCGAGGACATCTCGAACTTCTATCCATCAAAGATTCCTTGATGTTATAGGTGTATTGTTCCCCCTCGTATGGGAGTATGGCATCACACATCAAGGTGGTTTCACTTATACAACTAGCCTTATGAAGGGTAGTCTAAGGCTTTTCTTCTTATCAATTCTTCTGTGCCCACTGAAGACTATGCAATCCTTTAGTCGACGAATTTTCATCCACACTCTGTATAGTATCGCAATTATAGTTGTGAACGATTCCAAAACTCTCTGATCGCATCCTACGCCTTATGAGAGAGAGCTATTCCTACTCTTCTTCCACTAGTTCATCCTACTTTATTCAGTTCTGAACCCCATGGTTAATCAGCTATGATCATTCTCATTTTAGTTCTCCTTGATAAAGACTGGATACCTTCTAACCTATAAATATATATCATATATATATATATAATATACTAATATATATATAATTATATATATATATATATAGTATATATACTAATATATATATATATATATATTATATAAGATATATATATACTATATATTAAAGTACCTCTCTCCAAGGGGCCACTACTTTGGAAAACGAGTTTGCAAATGACGTATCTCTTCTCCTATTGGTTTCATGCAGTATCTTTCCAACACACGCTCCATTCTCTGATAATAATATATAATAATAATACATAATAATAATATTATACATAAAATAATAATAATAATAATAATAATAATGAATAATAATAATAATAATAATATAAATAATTAATAATAAAATCAATATAATAATAATATAAAAGTATTCTTTTGAATAAATATATATATATATGTATACTATATATATATAATACGATATATAATATATATTATAATATATATAGATATAAATATATAAATATATATATATTATATATATATTATATACTATATATATAATATATTATATATAATATATATATATATATAATATATATATATATACTATAATTTTATTATATTTTTTATATTTTTTTAAATTTTTTTATTTATTTATATATATAATATATAAGATTATAGTATATATATAACTTAAAATCAAGAGAATTAAGAGATATAAAAAATTCATACATACGGAACTGAAAAATCCATATTCCGGTATATATATTATATATAATATATTATATACTATATATATAATATATATATATATTATTATATTATATACTATATATCAATATTAATATATATAATAGTTAATAATATATATATAATTACCCTTCATTGTCGAGCAAAGTACTGCAGGGAACGTAAGATTTCCGTTGGTCGACAGATCTTTTCAACACACCCAAATTCCTGGACGAGCGAATAAAGCCATCTTATAACCACTAAGCAACTGAAATAACTATATAAATAAAACATTATTATATTATTATTATTATAATATTATTATATTATTATTATTATTTTTATAAATGATCTTAAAGTATCTATTAATATCATTATTTTATTAATCATATATCATTAGATGTTAGGCTTACGGCAGCTTCTTTCACTCTGATATGTGTGGGTATAAATTTTTAGTAGTAATATATACTTTATAAGTAGTAGTAGTAGTAGTCAGTAGTAGTAATATGATAGTAGTAGTAGTAGAGAGTAGTAGTAGTAGTAGTATTACTTTGAGAAAAGCATGATTTATAAATATACCAGAAATCTTATTAAAGAATTACTCCTTCGTTACTGTCTCCAGAATGATTTATTGATTTAATTTCAAGTTGAAACATTTACATTTTTATTAAGTCTTGTTTACAATAATATATAGATTATATAAGTTACATTTTTTTTATATTTAGCTTACAGATTTCATTTACCATTAAAAATTAACATAAACTTTATCAGAAAAAAATTTGTGAGTTGAAAACAACAATTATATAGAAGGACAAATACTATATTTTATCTATCATATATATATATAGAATTAATATATATATATTATATATAAATAATATATATAGGTCTTTAACCACAACATATACTATGTATATATAATTACTGTAACAAAGTTAATACATATAATTTTTAAAATCTAATATAATAAATATATAATATATATATTATTAAATATATATATATATACTATATATATATAATATATATTATATATAAATATTATACTATATATATAGATATAATAATATATGAATATTATATTTATACTATAATATATATAATATATAATATATAATACATATAATTATATATAGATATAATATATTATATATATATATATATATATATAATATACTTATATATACTTATGATATAAATATATATATACAATATATATTATAATATATATATATAATATATAGTATATATTATATATATATATATATACTAATTATATATATATATATATATATATATATATTATATTATAATATTAATAATATATACAGTATATATATAATATATATAATATAATATTCTATATAGTATATATATATATTATATATATATAGATAATATATATACTATAATATGGATTGTATTTCAATAACAATGGACCAAATATAAACCTAACCCTTATACACGTGTTTAATATTAAAATGACAATTGCCATGTTATTTGCAAATAAATATATATATTTTCACTTTCCACTGTCCTTTAAAACGAAAACTTCTTTACATTGACTGTATATCTGTTCTTGTCTTATCATCTTACGTAGTATATATATATAATAATTTATACCGGAGCGTGATAAAAATAGTTATATATAATATATATATATTAAAATATTATATATATATATATATATATATATATAGTAGTATAATATTATACTATATATATATTATATATATATATAATATACTTATACTAAATATGATATATATATATATATACTATATTAATATATATAGTATTTAATATATATATATAGATATTAATATATATATATATATATATATATATCAATTATTATACTATACTATAATATATATATATATAATATATATATTATATATAATATATTATATATATTATATACTATATATATAATAAATATAGATATATATATTATATATATATATAAGATATATAATATATTATATAATATAATTATTATATATATATATATATATAATATAATATATATAATATATATATTATAGTATACTAAATATATATATAGTATATATATATATATATATAAGTGTACATCGTTACTCGAATTTAATTTCGTCCTCCGGAGTCGATCCGACTAAACGAAAATCAGTATCAAACTAATATTTCCTTTAAATTAACGGAAAAATAATATTAATGCGTTCCGGACCACTCAAACTGGAATTTAACTTTAAAATATGCTTTAATTATAAAAATTAATAAACTCATTGATTTAATTTATATAGATTACTGTAGTTAGCAATAATAATTAACAACGTTAGTGAAATTTAAAGTAAAAGAGATTTTAGTGTACTCACCTGAAAGAGGCTTGATGATTTGCTTGGCTGGATAAGGAGTTGGAGGTGGGTATTTAGAATCTTTTGAATTTAATCACCTTCCAAAAGAATGTCAGGAATGTTCACTTCTGGTTCTGACGTCAGTTGTCTTTTTGAGGAACTTTTTCAGTGGTGCCATTAGTAGAGGGCTTGATCCAGCGTAAGTGTAACCTGACGTGACGACCCTCAAATGTTCGAATGATGGCACATACATGTTCATGAAATTTGTCTGAAATTGACTTGTTAGGGAACGTCTCCTCTACAATGGCTTGCACTGCCTCCCAATGACTGAGAAGTTTTTTGATCTTCTCAGAAGGCAGATTCCTCTTTTTAGCCTCCTTCTCTGTAGCGAAGACCTCATCTTCAGCCTCTTGCTTGTTCTGCTTAAGGAGCTGATGAACTCATCTGGGTCAACTCCGTATTTGCTCATCGAAGCTATCGAAGTCATAAGCGTCCATCTCAAGCCAATGGTCTCAACAAGACACTATACAGGAATAGGAGTTCTCCTGGAGACAGCAGCCAGATTGACATGAATTCGGATGGCATGAGAGGATTTGAAAAATGAATCCTTCCAAAAGTCTCCAAAATCCATTACGCGGCATTAAGGCTGGACGTTCGAGTAAGGAAATCCTGCGATAACGAGTCACGATTTTTTTTATATTTTCCTTCGACAGAACGATTCAATACATGTCTAACACATTCCAATTGATTCTACACGAGACAAATACATTATTGTTCTACCACCTATCAGTAATGTCCAACCAACTTCCTATATATTATATAATATATATACTATATTTATATACTATATATATATAATATTCTATATATAGATATATATAATAGTATTATATATATATATAATATATATATATATATATATATATAATATTATATATATATATATATATATTATAATACTATATTATATGGGTCAACACTGAATATTATTCATTAAAACTAATTCTCTAAATCGAGTTTATTAATCAATTTCAATAGGTAATATTTTCAAAATAATTAATCGAACGAATATTTCCATTGAAGAATGTTTATTTATCGGCGCGTTTCTATTCATGGCATTTTCATAATGAACGAAAATTTGTATTTCGTATCAAACATTTCAAATTATTTCGTTCGTTGAAATTAACATAACGAAACTATATACATTGGTTCACATTACATGGCTTATACACAACTAAATACGGTGATAAATAAAAAATTACAAACTTTAATTTATTGATTTTGTTATTTTATTAAGTTTTTTAATAATAGTTATTTAAGTAGCTATTTACTGCTTTTGTGAATCTACTTATTACTTAAGGCCAGAAGAATTTTTTAATACATTGATAATAATAAGCCAATTGATAACAGGAAATTAAGGAAAAAACTTCTTTAATACATAAAAAAATAATTTTCAAAAAAGTGAATTGTGAAAATAATCTTCAAATACAATAAAACAATAAACATTAGAAAATAAATCAATTTGTGTTGTGTGTGTGTGTGATGTGTGTGGTGTGTGTGTGTGTGTGTGTGGTGTGGTAGGTGTGAGGGTGTGTAGGTGTGTGTGGGTGTTGGGTGTTGTGTGTGGTGTAGTGTGTGTGTGTGTTAGGGCATGTGTCTGTTCGCCCATTGTGTGTGTGATGATACATATCCGAAATTCCGCATCTACGAAATAATAAATTCATTACAATATCCGATCCTCCAAGCAAGTTTGACTTAATCCGTGCCCTCAAAACGATGAATATATCATACTATATATATATAATATATATATATAATATATATTATATATATTACTTATACTTATTTTTAAAAATAATTACGACTATAACATAATTATTGACTTTAAATTATATATAAGTATAATATTTGAATATAAATATATATATATATTATATAAAGGAAGAAGAAAAGAGTTGAATATAATCGAATATCGCGACAGACGCCCACCCTGTCACTTCCGGAAGAGATAAAAATCCTTATAAGGACAAATACATAAAACTGTAACAAATATAAAGAGATAATTAAGTATCTAGATAATATATATATATATATATAATATATAAATATATAATATTATATATCATATATATATATAGTATATTATATATATATATATATATATATAAGTATATATATATATATATATATATAGTATAGAATATATAATAATATATATATATATAAGCGCCCGATAGCTCAGGTAGAGCACTCGCCAAAACAAAGCGAGGGTCCCAGGTTCGCAAACTGGTCGCAGTGGGAGAATGTGAGCTATCATCTCCTTGGCTTGGCTCTTCCTGCTGACGTTAAATTGAGTTACACTCTATCCTAGATAGGCTCAAGCGTGAAACGGTGGTGTTTTATCTTAAATAATATCATTATATAATATAATATATAATACGTATATATATAATTATATATTAGATATATATATTATATAATATATAATATATATATATATATATATTAATATATATAGTATATTGATAATATAGTAACTAAATTATTATTACCGTCCAAGATCAATAGTAAGATTAACTTGATTGTAATCCATCCCCTCGAAATGGGGCTCTGCCACCATCTTTCTGATCCATCAATGCATATTCGGCGTGGGTGTTTTCTTGCTGTCATTTGGGTCGCAATTCACATAGCTTTAATATAATAATATATAACTATAGATATATATATACTATATATATTATTCATATATACTATATATATAATATATATAATATATAACAATATATAGATATATATATATATAGTATATATAATATTATAATATAATATAATATATATATATATATATATAAATATAATATATATTATCTATATACAGGCACTATGTGTGTGTATAACATACACAAAAACGTTTTTTTTCTATTTTCGGGGCAAAAAAACTGTTAATGTTTTTGTTACCAAAATAAGAACGTTTTTTATTCAATTTTTTTATTTTATTCTTGCAAGTTTAGCTGACTAATTTGTTCATTTATCATTATATTTTATCAATTATTTTCAATTTCAAAAAGATCTAGGCTGTTGATCCGATCAGTAAAAAAAATTTTTTCCTAAATGTTTTTTTTTTTTTTTTTTTTTTTCTTTAAATCGAAATGAGGATAACGTTTTTGTCTACTGAACCTATTTTAATTTACTATTTTAAATGTGGGCGAAGTCTTGTTAAATTATTATTACATAAGATATCACAAACCAGAAAAAATTAAAAAAATAAAAATTTAAAAAAAAAATACCGTATCTATTTAAGCTTTCCTTTCGGAAAAACTACACTATAGGATATACTATATATATTTTGTTATAATTCTTTATACCTACATATAGGTATAATATTAAGATAATCTATTAAAATATATATATATATAAATCAACAAAATAATTTTTATATATTTATGCAACATATATTTATAAAAATCTTTAATATATAGTTATGTAATAAGGACTTTACTTACTTATGTGACTTTAAGTGTCCTTTACTTTTACTTACTTTATTAACATTACTTTAATTCAAAATACTTGTACAAGACTTTACTTTACTGCTTGTCGTCCCCCTGTCCCCTCCTATGAAAGCGGAAAGACCACGAGTATATGTGCCACACAGCAGGGCGCCCAGTCTGTCCAAAAGTAAGGATCAAGTTGCGTTTATGTCCGTTAAGTCGAACAGTTAGCAAGAGTTGCCGGGCTTTCATTTGTCTGAGAGGACACTTGGATCAATGAGAGATGGAGCATATGGAATATATGTTATTTTTATCCTGAAAGGAAGATGATGCCAAAGAAGAAGACAGGACAGCATAACCTCTGGCTTTGATGGTCTAAGATTTGCTAGGAGAATTTCTGGTGGATATGCTTGAAGTATGGTGTTGTTTGGATTATACGGAAATCGTTCTTTGTGTTAATTGAGTTGAAAGTTTTGATAATGGAGTGTTGGGAGAGGGAAGCTTGCGTATTATCTTTGACTCCATTTTGAAGGTCATTCTTTGAGGAAATCGCTGTTTATATTTAATTAATGCAGGGGGTGGTCTATCTGCAAGTGTTTTGCCTGTAAAATGACACCAATCATGTCAGATGGGTTCCATTGAGAATTTTTGTTATGTTTGTAGCGGTGGATGAGAGTAGATGAGAGACAACTGGTATTATTCCTTAGGCTTTTATTTAATATCTCTATTTTTGCATGTTGATCGACTATTGTTTGGCTCAGGCGACTGACAGCATATGTTCAAGATAGGGCGAAGTATTGTCTGTAAACTTATAGTAAGGGAACTTCTTTGTTGTCACCAGATTTGTCCTGTTAACGCTTTCATCCACATTTGTTGTGTGTGCTCAAAGCATGTATCATCAAACTTTAATTCGCAATGTACCCCTTCCATGATCATCATCATAAACCTCGTTCATGTTAAACTGCATAAAGCTAGAGATTTTGATGGTATATATATATATATATATATATATATATATAATTATATAATATTATAATTATATATATAATATTATATTATATATTATATAATATAATATAATATAGATATATTATCAATATATTATATATTACTATAAATATATATATATTATAATATATATATATATACGGATAATATATATTACCCTGAAAAAAAAGCAGGGGAACGGGTGTTGTTGTTATATTCGGTGTATGTCTTCAATTCTGGGTGCTGATTTTCGACAGTGACAAATCGTAAATCAGTCTCTACATTCAATTTTGATCGGAGCTTGTTTTTAACCAAGCACAAAGAGGAAAATCCTTCTCAAAATTAGTTGGAAACGCGGCTCCGATTTCTGACAACTTTAATAGCTTAGGAATCTTCTCTGAGAATGACTTCATTAATTCTAATTATCCACCTACTGAACTTTCTTCTCTTTTAATTAATGAAGATCATTCTCATTCTTCATATATCATTTCTGCTTCTCCTCCTATAAAGCCTGGAAAACTATATGGACTTCCCCTTCTTATAACGAACAATAATGTTGTGGATTTCCTTTGCAGTACAAATTCAGATCATTTTGTAGAGAAAATATGTCACTGAAAGCCATTTTTAGTTGCCATCTTGTTTTTGAGTGAATTTTTCACGGAAATACTTGGATTGCGCCTAGCATCTCTTGAAAAGAATTGGACATCTCTTCTCTCAGATTTTGAACTCTAAAAGTACTTTCAGGTACTTCCTATCGGTACTTTTGTGTGGAAGAGCAAACTTCATGTTCAGCCTCGAAATCTTGACATAACAAACGGAAAAGGCGACTATTAAGTGAACTAGATTTAATGTGCGGTTACCAATTTTTGATAACATCATTAAGAACATCTCGACCAAAAGATTCAGACGGTAAGTCCGGGATGCCAAAGCATATCGATAAATCATACAGTGTAAACTTATTTACATTCAGGGTTCACTCCTTAATTTGCTAAATCACGAGAACGAATGGTCCAGCATGCGGTGGCACAGTCTGTTGTGCATGAATAGACATTTTTCTAAGAAAGTCCTACGATATCAAAAAAATGTGTTGACTGTGGAAAATATCTTCTCCAGTAGTTGAGACTTCCAATGTAAATGCAAAATAGAATTCTTTAAAAATGTGTAAAATTTTTACTTTTATATACCTTGCATAGTTACTAATGTCTTTAGTTTCCTGAGTTGATGAGAAAACATCTTGTTGTGCCGCTTTAATTATCTTCACACTTGTGTGACGATCTTCTGCCATATCAGAAATCTCGCTGTAATAGTTATCGTTAGATAAAAGACACATATTAATTATTGCAGCGGCCCACCTTTCATGCAACTTAACAATATCTTGCAAACATGAACAATGCGGTTATCAGCAATATTATGCGTTTTTTGCTTTATGCGATCTGAAGGCACTTTATAGATGCAAGAAACCTGCATGAGATTGGTTTGATGTGACGACGCAGATTTTTCAAGACGAGAAGTTTCACACCAATTCCATTCGTTAAAGAGCTTGAATCTTTATCTATTAAAGTGTAATGAACAGCCATGTAGATGACGCTTTAGAAAGCTAGGTTTTATAGAACCTTCAGACAAGACTTTGTAGCATACGACACACTGTGGTTGTATTCGACTGCCTTTATAAATTGAGGTGAACCCGTATTTGATGTACAGTAACTCTCATCATACTGTCTACTTTTTTGATGTATTTACACTAATACATTATATATATTATTATATATATATATAATATATAATATATATATATATTATATATATATTATATATAAAGATTATATATACAGATATATATTAATATATTATACTTATATATTATATATCTTAATATTATATAGATATATATAATATAATTATTAATATAAATATATAAAATATTATAAATATATATATATATAATATTAATAATATATATTAAGATATTATACATATATACAGAAGATATCTATTACAAAAATATATATAAATATATAATATATATCATATAATATATAGAAATATTAGACAGTGTTTCATTAACACATACTACTATACAATAACATATAATATATAATATATATATAATATATTATATATATATATAAGATATATATATATATATTTAATAATAAATAATATTATATACGTAATATTATATATATATATATAATATATATTAATTATATATTATATATTTATAATATATATAGATTAATATACTATATATATATAATATATAATAAAATATAAATCATACATAATCGTCTATACTTTATATATGATTGCCTACTAAGCAATTTTCTACTGACCCCCCCGCAGCCCCCCCCCGCCCCCTCCCCCACTTCGCCCACCCCACACACCTCCGCCCCTATACCTCCCCCCTCCTCTCACCCACCCTCCCCCCAACACACCGACCTCCGGTCCGCCGCCCACCCCCTGCGCCCCGTCCCGTCCTGCATTCGCTACAACCTGCCAGGCCGGGCGCATACCAAACGAACACTCCCCTCCAACGCCGGCCGCGCCCCAACCCCGCCCCCCCACCCCCCCCCCCCCCCCCCCCCCCACCCACCCCCTCCTCCCTCCCCCGCCCCCTCCCCCCACCCCGCCCCCTTCACACCTCCCCCGACCCCACCGCCGCCCCGCCCTCCTTCCTCCCACGAAGCCCCCCCCCCCCTCCGCCTCAACCTCCTCCGCCCACACGCGCCCGCCCCCCACACCGCCCCACCTACTTGCCGTGCCTCCCAGCTTAGAGCGGCTCGATTGAACGACCTCGTAGTGTGGACGCTTAGTCGTGAAGCTTGCACCTTCTAAAAGTATCACTGGAATAGGTCCGTCTGATTACGGTTGGAGGAAGAGCGGCTGCCACGGTAGAGTCCATGTCCAAAAAGACATGCGTGCAAGAAAGAAAGCGTCCTAGGACTTAGGAAGAGCACTGTCGTGACGAGAAGGAGTCGGTCTCCACGACGAACGCACAGCGCTCAACGAAAAGACTAAGGCAAGGAGGCGGCTTGTAGAAGGAGCGAGAGAAGACTGTGGCGATCGCAGAATAACTGAAGACGTAGGGGGCCCACCAATTAAATAGCTGGGACCAGTGAATCTCTTTAACAGCGGAAGGAATGCAAGCTACGAAACGGGGAGAAGGTCAGGTCACGAATTTTCCGATTCGGGACTGAAGTACGAAGAGAAGCTTTAGCTGACGGTGGAAACCTTCAACGCCGTTCGCTTTTGGATTGAAGAAGTCGTGTGAATCTTAATATTCTCTGAACCAAGAAGATTCATCAATCTCCATAGGATAGGATTTCAAAAAGGGTAACGATGCTTACTTGGTCCCGTCTAGGTGACAGGAACGCGCGCACACCAACGCGAATTTCACATTTATGACCAAAAGCTTTTAACGCTATGGATTCCGCGTTGGCGACAAAGAGAGGGATAGCTTCATCGTGTGAACCTATCTATACACGTAAGAATGTTTTTCTCTTATCGCGGGAGGGAGCAGAGGTCCAACGATGTCGATGTGGAAACGTTCAAAGCGAGCACCAGGAGGGGTAAGAAAGTGCCTAGCAGGGACTTGGTGTGACGGTGGACCTTAGAACGTTGGCAGGGAAGACAAGTGCGACACTAAGTGCTACAAGCATTCAGTCAGGCCAACCATCAATTCGAGGCGAGAACGTTTGCTGTGCGACCCCAATTGCCAGGGGTGGGAAAGCGAGGGAAGATTGAGGAGGCAGAACGCCTACGGAACGATGCAGAACAAGGAACGAGGAGATCCTGAGGACATCGGCACAAGGTTTTTTCTCTAATCCGGGGTTGGAGCAACTCCAGCTGAGAGAAGAACTCTTGTGAAGTGACAGATCCTCAGTAGCTCTGGCACGTTAGGCCCATAGCGTTCGTATCGATGTTGGTCAAGGCTGTAATCGCTGTCGATTTCAATGCGGTGAGAGAGCAGTCCAGTGGAAGTTGTCGAACACCTGAAATATGTTACATCGAGTGTGAGCTATGTGAGACCATTACTCAAGGTGACGAGCTTCTTGAGGAGAGGGCCGTTCGTTTCTGGAGACCAAGCGAAAGGTAGTTGGTTTGGAATCAGTGTGAGTATGTCGGAACCTCTAATGACCTCCGACAATAGTAGCGAAACAATGGACGCGGGAGGATAATAGCAAGTAACTCCTCCGAAAGCACTGTAGCGAGTCTCAGGAGGTTGCAACTTCGAGAGAAAAAGGCGAGAGGACGAGGAGACCACACTCCGTTCATGTGCTGCTGGAGAACACCTCGACGCAAAAATCGCGAGGCCATCTACTCCTGAACTCTGGTCGGACGCTGGTCCTGGGGTGGAACTAGAGCTTGGGCAGAGCGAAGTGCTTCTTTGAGCTTCCAAAAAGCATAGCAGTAGCTTTGTCAGACCAGTCCACCCTTTTGCTAAACCTGCCTCTGTGTTTCGGACGTATGAGAGCGGTGAGAGGACGAAGAATGTCAGCTCCCGACTTTAGAAAACGGTGATAAAAGTTCAACATGCCGAGGTACTGACGAAGCTGCTTCTGATTCACAGGCCTAGGGAAGGTGCGAATCGCTTTGACACGTTCTGCTAGAGGACAAATCCCCTCAGCAGAGACGGTGTGTCCAAGAAAAGTAAGAGTAGGGACACCAAAAACACACCTTGCCGGATTGAGGCAAATCCCACATTCTTCCAACCTGGCAAAAACGGCACGTAGATGTTGCTCTGCTCGGCACGCGAGAGAGAAGCATCGAGGAGGTCATCCCGATAAGCAAAGGCGAAGGGGAGACCTCTAGACTCATCGAGAGGTTGGAAGTTGAGCTGCTCCCGCAATCAAATAGCATTTGGTTATACCAAGAGTCCAAAGCGGTGCATGATGGCCGTCTGCGGTATGTTCTCTACTGCTACTGGTGGATTTGGTGATGTACCCCATGGACAAGATCCAAATGTGAAAAGATTGTTTTACCGGCCAGATTCGAGGTGAAAGACTCCGGATGTGCGGGCGGGTAGCGATCTTGTATTGTGCATAGCGTCGGGCCTAAAATCCCCCCAGGCCCACTTCAGAAGACCTTTAGGCACCATGGAGGGGGAGGACCATGAACTTTTGAAAGGGCGACGATACCAGGTTCGAGCATGTGCTCAAACTCCGCCTTGGCATGCCTTGAAGCTTCAGGAAAGACGACGAGCAACCGAGCGAAGGTGGGCAGAGGCCGCGATAAGTCTCGAGATATATGTGGCGCACAGAAGTCTGAACGGGCAGGAGAGAACAAGGAGTTCAACATGTGCGGAAAAATCTTTCTGCAGCGATGGTGAAAAAGGTGATGAGGTACCGAAGAAGCGAGCAACTCAGAATACTTTTAGAGAAAGAAGAAACTACCGTACTGCAGAAGAAGAGGACGTAAACCGCAACCAATCTCCTGTTCTAGAATTCAGCATAAGATCGAGTGACAGAAATCGTCCAAATTGTGGGGCTCATCGAAACACGATACAGGCGAATGACGCGGACGAGGAGTTCTGAGAGTGCACAACGCTCACGCTACCAGGAATCCGGTATACATTTGCGCCGAAAGGAGCCCGTGTCGGAACGAGAAACAGAGGACACTTCTGGGCCACAAGTAGCCATTCGAGGAGAAGCGAATACGACCAGGCCCCCACCCCCCCCCGACCGGGTGTCGGATAAACAAAAGGTTTGTAGACACGAAAGGAGCGCATACATCCTGGACGAGGAGGCGAGAGGCGAAAGCGAGCGGGGCCAAAGCTTGATAATCCACCGCTTTAGATTGTGGCGAAGAGGTTTCCGACGAAAGTGCAGGGTTGCATTGTCGCCTTCAGGCCATACCGATCGGTGTCAAAAACATATCGTTATAGGATATTAGCGTATGCCTGGGGCCTGGAGAACGGTTCAGCGGAGTGGTGCGGAACGGTAAATCCTTTGGGACCGTAGCGTTAGCGGAGATGGCCTTCAGCCCGCTTGACTTCACGCCTTGCCTGTTCCAGAGGATGAAGACGGGCCCAACTCTAGAAGAGTAGACTTGGATCGCTGAGAGCGTTGCTAATAGGCAGGGATACGAGGGATGACGGGTACCACCGGATAACAGAAATAGCAGAGAAGAGTGAACCGGAGACAGAAACCACAAGAGTGGAGGAGATCTGTCTCAACCTATGACAAAGCAGTAGGAAGAAGGGAAGAGGAAAGAATGTGCGAGAGGGATAGAGAAAATGTGAAAAGGAAGAAGAGGAAATCAACAAGCTCTCAATTACAAAAAATTAATAAAAACTAATTAATGTAAAGAATGCAGTGCAAGTCAATATATAACTATTCTCGGCTCGTTTGACAGCGATATCTGTTCGGTATCTGAAAACTATTCTGGTTTTCGCTGACATCAATCTCGTTTCCGGTTGAAAGTTATTCTGTTTCCTGACGCACATAATTCTGTTTTTCGGCCAGAACTAATCTGTTTCCGGGTGTGAAAAACTGCACAATAGTATAAGAGTACAAAAAAATAAAATATCAAAACAAACAATTTAAATAAAGAAAAATTTGAGAGTAAAAATAAATAATAATAATCATAGATAATAATTATAATAATAAAGAATCAATATAATAATAATAAATAATCTAATCAATACTAATATAATTAATATAATAATAATCAATAATGATAATAATATTAATAAAATTTTAAGCTCCTTCCTTTAACATTAGTAAGCAGGAATTAGCTGTGGACGCGAGGTTCAACAGCACACGAAAAGCTGAGCGCTGAGTTCTGACTAGCTGATGTGTTGGGCTACTTTGCCTTAGGCTTCTATGCTCTATCCACCCTCAACATAATAGTCTTCGATGGTTTGCCGTCTAGCTGGTCCCACGCCCTTTCTCAGAAGTGCTTAGAGTTCATGATAGTTATAACATCGCAAGTTGTGAATATATTTATTGAGGGAAGGCTCTCTCTCGCTGACGTGCATAGCAAGATGAGCCGAAAACGGAAACTCCAGTGCTCTGTGCTAGTTGAGGTATATAGAGCAGATAAATAATTTATGTAGTTAATATTAACAGAATTAAGTATATATATAATGATGTGATAAATTGAAAATAAATAATTACTGATAAAGATATTTATTTTTAGATCAACAATTATGGCATATACAAATGGGGTAGCCTATGTCTTTACAGTGTTTAAAAGTAGTAGAAAGGTACTAAGGTTGGCTGAGGAGTGTAGTTAACGCTAGAAGCGCTGAGAGAGAAATGAGAAGGACTTGTTTGCCTGTATCCAAGTAGCTTACCGTGGAAAATAAATCTAGTTAGTATAATTGTAAATATATAAATAAATTATCGCTCGCTTTATATTTCACTTCACTCATGCTGTCAGGCTAGTATGAGTATATCTTGAATAGAGGATCTTTTGGGAAAGAATAGACTCAGCATATATATTGTTATGATTTCTCAACATACATTTATTCGATATTTACATCATACTTAAGGCCACTTACACGTTATATAAAAGTCATAATTAATTGGCTTATAGTAAGTCTTAATTTAGTGGCTTTTAGCGAGAATAATGAAGTAGTTAGTCGAATGGACAGGCGTTAGTACGTATTAAAGAAAGAAATGTGGCGGTATTGAAATGAAAATGTAGAGGGATAGGTTTAGTTAATATTTTTAATTTCGAATTTTGCCACCTAGAAGTATGTAGAGAGATATTTGTCACAGATTATGTAACGTTTGTACAGATTGTTTAATTATATGTGCACGCCAATGTTGTACAACCACAGAGTCGTACAACACAGTAAAGCTATAAGTTATATGATTAGGATTAACTAACTCTAGGGAACATCCTTTAATAAGTTAGTTATTGTTTTGAAGAGTACTTGTGTGTCCTACATATTGTATATAACTCTAAGCATTAATAGCTATGATAACGTATAAGGAATATTGCATTATTTCTACTATCATCGGTTTATTTCTGAGTTTTAAGTACTATGCTATCGTATAAAAATGTGATCTACGTGAGACTGTATTGTAAGCTATTATATTTATTATTATTTGATCTTACTATAGTGTTATGATAGTAAGGTGGTAGTTTAGGTTAGAAATGGATTGATACATCTTAGTTAAGTGAGCAAATTGTATATAAGTTATATAAGTTAAGTTAAAGTAAATATATAATTTTTATTTGTTTGTCCAGATATCTACATGTAATATTGTGTATATCTTGTATATAAGAAGTAATATAATATAGGTAGACTATGAATCTATATGTAATAAATGTAAGGATAACCCTTCAGAACACCTTATTATATGATATTATGTATTCTATAATAATATATCTCTGATTGAGGTGTCTAGCATTAGCAAGCCGTGTAGGTAGAATATTATTATGTTTATATTATTATAGTAATTAATTATATTTGATTGAGCTGTTATATATATTCCAATATTGTAGTGTTGGGTGAACCATGTTAATTGTATTGGATAGTAGATTCAATAAAATAGTATAGTGAGTATATAAATATAATGACAAAAAAAATGATATGAGGGAATTTGAATAAAAATGAGAAATGGTTAGAGGGAGAATTGATTTCCTGTGAAGAGAGAGGTATGTGAATATATATTATATATGTAGATAATACTTTTTATTAACAATAGTAAGTGATCTTATAAGTAGTACTGAATTTATTGTAGGTTAGAGATGTATCGAAGTGAAAGTTTGATTGATTTCTATTGATTGAAAGATGGAAATGTTGAAGAATATATATATTATATAATATACACATAACTATTATATAGAAAGAAGCGTTGGTTGAACGTGTGTGGATGTTAAATCAGTAGGATAGCTTATAAGGAGATAGCGCAATTACGGATTTCATTATGTTATTTCTGATTGTTACTCTAAAGTATAGTGGGGCTTGGATTGGAGAGTAGTGAGGTGATACGATAAGGAAGTAGGTAAAATTAAGAGTGAAGTTTAAATGTGAATCAAGAAGATAGGATAAAGTATAGTACAGAGCGTCCGCTAGTAAAAATCGGTTTATGTGAAGGTTGATACTGTTTGCTCCTTGGATGATAACAAAGTGCTAGGCGCCAAATAAAATGAAGTAAATATGGTTTAATAGATCGGTCAGAAAGGATATGGATATGAGACTAAGAATAAGGAAGTAAGATATACTAGCTAGCTAATCGTGTTAAAAAGAGAGATGAATAAGAACTTACAAAAGAGGTGGGATGGAAATAGGCAGCTCGTTGAGAAGAGTGTAAGAAGCGGAACAGCGGGTTAGCGTGATTGATATGAGCATAAGCAAGTTGGGATATGATAGTCTTTCAAGTAATGAGTGCTTTAATGATAAATTATTAGTAAGAGGAAATAAAAAGAGATGATGCTTACCTAAGGTCTAGATCTGAATAAATCGGTAGAGGAAGGAAATGTAGTCCAAGAGGTAGAACAGTATCGTGTTAGAAGGAGACATCCTGCATAACATTGGCAATGAGTGAGATGAGTAGACAGAAGAAATAGGAGCTCTTCTGGAGGAGAGCCGAAATAGGTTAGAATGAGAATAAGGGATCGCTTAGCTATGTGAATAGAGTGATGGTGTGTCTCTTTAGGAGTGAGAAGCTAGATGGACAGAGTTATAAGAAAGAGTGTGAAAGAACACTTCGAAAATTGTGAACTTACAGTAATATGAGTGGTACTTGTGTAACAGGGACCGAGGTGGTAGTGGTTTGACAGTAAAAATGAGTTGGCCAAGAGAAAGAGGGAATTAGCAGATAAGAAAGTGGTAAGATACGGTATGATCTGGCTGGTTATAGAATGAATTACCGGCGGTGAATATGAACAAGAATTAACTGAAGGGATGTAATGGAGGTGAGTGGAGATTGAAGTGGGATAGGGTTGAGAGAGTTTTGAGATA
The DNA here is from genome assembly GCA_015478945.1 of Trachelipus rathkii. Taxonomy (NCBI): domain Eukaryota; kingdom Metazoa; phylum Arthropoda; class Malacostraca; order Isopoda; family Trachelipodidae; genus Trachelipus; species Trachelipus rathkii. The sequence goes on along the minus strand of JABUQX010013168.1, from coordinate 10,928 downwards.
GTTGTGAATTATGACTAAAATATGGCACTAGGTCATAGAATTGAAAGTGACATACGTGAAATGATCAAGAGCGGAGGCGAGTATGGTGATTGATGGATTTGGAGGGTTTTATATTAATTCAAGCCGTTTATGGGGGTATTTTCCAAGGGAAATGGAGGGAGGGGATTGAGTAATAGTGAACGACTTGATATAAGGGTAAGGAGCGAGGAAATGGGAACTGTATGTAGAGGTTATAGGCGGAATAAGGTTATAGTGAGATATGTCTTAGGATACAGCGTATAGTGTGATATAGGTATTTTGGTTTCGAATGGTGCGATCAGTGACTGGGGACTGATGTGAAGAACACAGGTGGTCTAAACCGCATGTCGTTGATTCAAAATCATTTACATTGAAAAAATGATTGCAGAAATGAGGGAGTTCTCCAAGGGTATTTTAGTGTTTTATGATTTACAACGGCGTATGATAGAGTTAATAGAGCTTAATGGCAGTATTAGTGATATGGGTTGTGGATAGACTGTTAGGCTATCCTGATATGGAACATCCAATAATGTATGATATGACGATAGTGAGCAAGTAAGATTTAAGCAATAAATACGGTGTCAAGGGTGATTGGTATTAGGTTTATGGGGAGTGAGGACAGGGTTGCTATGTCCCCTGGTTATTACAATGTGTATATGATGGGTTATGAAGAATTCGAGGATACAGGTGAGATGGCAAGAAATGGTGTTAGATTGAATGGAGAATGGAGAGGAGTGGAGGCGCCTACTACTGTATCGGAATGATTTGTTCTGTGTGCTGAGTCGAAAGAGATTGAGAGATATGTGGGAAGAGATTTGGAGGGTATGTAAAAGGGGGGTCTAAGGAAGTAGTTAAGAGGGATGGTTTATGGTTGTGCAGTGAGACGTCTCACATGTGAGTTATGTTAGATGATGAGCAGCTGGAGACAAGTGTCTTGAGTTTAAATTATCTATAGTATGTGTTGGTTTGAGAAGGGAACGGTATGATGCTGAGATGTAGTAGAAGTTGAAATGCAGAGGAAAGGTGTGCTTGGTTGCATTAAATCGTTGGTTAATGTAAGGACTAGTCTTACGCTGCGCTAGAGTTTACATGGAGGTATGAATAGTTACTGTGTTATTGTTATGTAGTGAGGATATTGGTAGAAAATGCAACAGTCTAAAGTTCAATGTGTTCATGGACAACTTAGGGGACATGCTAGGTGGGATGAAGAATTAATAATAAGTGAGGACATGAAAGTATTAGAGAGTTGTGTCGGGTGTGAAGAAGGGAAGATGAGAGAATAATGCAAGTATTTGAGATGTTGGTATGTGAAAGGATAGAAAGTCGGTTGTTTAGCGGTGTATTAGTGGGAGAATGTGGGGAATCGACCGGTGGGAGACCGAAGAAAGTGGATCAGTCGGTGAACGAAGTCTGAAGGAGAAAATGTGAGTTTGGCGGGCGAGAATAAAGGTGCATGATTAGGAAGAGAGTATGCGGGTTTTGTATGGGTGCAGGTTGTGCCACCTGGGCAGGGGGTATGAACCTACATGACGGATTTCCATAGTGAGGGTCCCGTCGCAGGTCCTTGCTCTGGATTTTCTGTCTGTGACGAACTCTCACTAATTAATGGTACAGAGGAGCTAGGTTAAAGGCTGGCTTCTTATTCGACGTTGTATGTTTCTCCTTAATCTTTTCTTTTCGATGCTTGTACAAGCTTACCCAGTCTGTGGCAAAAGAGGAGGTGAGAAGAAAGGAAAGACTATAATATATAATATATATATATTATATATATATATAATATATATTATATATATATATATATATATATTATATATTATATAGTATATATATTCTAGTATATATTATTATATATATATATATATAATATATATATATAATATATATTATAATATTATAATATTATAATTTTATATGTATTTATTTTAAAATGAAGGAAACTTGTTTTATACTTCCTACAATCTTCTTTTTGAAGATAAATAATATCTTTTTCATCGTTTCTCATCCGCTATATGTCAGCGACTATGTAATTATTAAAAAAAAAGTAAAATATTTTATACTTCTGTTGATAAGCGAGTTAAAGTATTAGAGGGAAGAATGCCATTGAATGGAAATTTAAGTTACCTTGAAAATGAATTTACATGAGTTTAACTCAGGAAACTTGTCGAAACTGCGTTGTGTGAGAATTAAAGGAAACAGGTGAGAATCTTAAAAATTTGCTAACGAATCATCGTTTTGTAATCCAATCTGCATCCTCCGGCATGTTTGGTAAGAGACCATGCCTCTCTTGCATCATCCAAAAATAGTTCCTTAAGGATGTAATAGAAGCAAGCTTTAAATTGATAAAATTTAAAGTTTTTAAAGAATATAAATTAACTACTGAAGTTTGTTAATGACCATTGCATTAAATTTGCCTTGGGACAAGATGTAGGCCAAAAGGCGCTGAGATATTGATGATAATGAGATAATTTTTACCTATCAAAAAAAGTACAGTCAAATCTTTTCACTAATACTAATATAAGCTATTTATTAACGTAATGTCTAATAAGTAATTAATATGTGAGTCAATATATGAATGAGTTATTTTTATATGATTAAACATTGACAGTGGATTTTCTAAAACGCGCTCGTATATTACTTATATACAAGAACAAATAAAAATACAATAAATCATTTACATGATGAGACGAATTTATCTCTTATGATCGAAATCTTCAGATATCGGCAAACTGATCTTAACTATTATTATATCGTGATTCAGTTTATGTCTGTATTGTGTTTCTAGAGTACATTTCATATGTTTATCTGATGGGCCAGATTACTGTATTCTATATGATTTAGATGAAGTTAGTGTCACTTTGAGAGATAATAAATAGCTGAATATTATTTTACGAATATATAACACATTATTAAGTGTAATAATATTTTAAATGTATAATTTTATACGGAAAAAAAAAAAATGAATTAATCTATATATTTAATATAATTAACTATAGATCTTTTGCATAGAGTGTAAGTGTGTATATATTAGTGCCAATATACTCAACTCTTTCGCTAGACCTTTTCATATATGAGAGAATTCTACCTGAAAATTGAAAGTGATAGAATGTGATTAGTTGTGATAAAAATAAAAATGAGAATAAAATAGATATCGTCTATAATAAATATGTAAAAGAGGCTAATAGTTATTATTTATTATTATTGTTATTAATATTTAATATATATATTATATATTATTATTAATGTATTTATATTAATTATTATCATTAGTAGGTTTTCGTTAGTTAAGTACCCATAGTGAACCTACCTACCTCTACCTATCCCAATAAAATTTACTATCACTCAAAAATTCGTATTTTATATAAATTATAGACATAAAATATTCATTTATTACTCAGTATAAAGTTGGGTTAGTAAAGAAAGTTTAATTAAAAATCATATCTCGTCTCCTCCTCCAGAATTTTCGGTACATCGATAACATTATTATTCATTAACGATAGTACTCCATACCCCCCATTACTATATGAACCTTGATAGTATAGGTGGTATAAAATAATTAATAATTGATAAGGTTATGAATAAAGTATAATAATAATTAGCAAAAATGCATATTAAGTATATATAGATAGTATGAGCATAGTTGCAAATACGTATATTTTAGATACACTTTAGTTTACCCTAGAAAAACCAATTATATTCTTTCTTATCTACTAGCGATCATTCTAAACCATTGAGCGTTACATATAATATAATATAACAGTTATATTTTTTTTTCTTATACACTCAATTTTGAAGACTATTGTAAAATGTTTCTTAATAAGATACTAGTTAAGCTAAATTATTCACTATTAGTTCGACACATCTAGTGCTGACAGTGTAGGAGATCCGGAAACATTGAATAATGTACTATTTTTTCTCTTTTTATTCTGTTATCATTTTTTATAGTTTCGTCTACTCTCTCTCTCTTCTCTGTCTGTCTGACCCTCTCTAACTTCTCTATCTCTCTAAACCTGTCTCTTCTCTTCTCTTCTCATCTCTCTCTCTCTCTCTCATTCACTAGAAGTATGTGTATGTGCCTATTAGTGACATCGATCCGGATGCCTCTGTTCCTTCTCTTTTGTCTCTCTCTGTTCTCTCTTCTTGTGCCCTCTCTCGTGACCCCGGCCACACTCTCGCTGTCCTTCACTCTTGCCCCTGGCTCCCTGCCCGGCCCGCCCCGGCCCCTCTGGACCCTCTTGCAACCCAAGCGTCTCCTGTCGCCCTGCTAACGAGCCAAATTATTGCAGGAAAAACCAGGGGTTTTCTACCGGCGGTTAACTGTATTAACTTTGCTTACTAATCCTTATAAAGTGGGGTAATCAAGGTACAACTTAAACCTTATAAATAAAATTATATATTTTAATTCCTATAATCTTATCTTCATATATAATAGATGCAAAATATATATAAATACCTAATATATAATACGCATTTTTATTATATATATGTATATATATACTTATAGATTTTGTAATGATGAAATGAAAGATTATACTATAATTATATATTCTTCCGAGTTTATATATATTTAACATAACTAAATTATATACGTAAATTTGATATACATTCATAACGGAATTCAGAAAAGGAAATAGTATATCTAAATATAATTGTCTAAAATATATTATAGCTAGTAGTGTATAGGGGATCCATATTCGTCACTATCACTATAGATGTGATCTCATATTTGGAGCCATCCTTGACCTTAGATACTTTTTTTATACTTTTTTATGGTAGGTATTATCATCCAGCGTCTGTTATAGCCGTACATATGGATCTAAAACCTATGTATATGTCTTTACATAAAAACTGACCCGTTAGACCTATCTTTGTGGCCTGGTTGACCTTGCTGTGTGGCCCTCTTACACTAGTTTTCCGCGCGTGGCAAATATTAGCCTATATTAAGACACATTATAAACAAACTAAAATAAATTAATATAATATAAGACATTATCTCCTCATATATTTCTAGGACATCCACTCTACAGCAGTAATTCTAGGGCCACCACACTAATTTGTGCTGAAGTACCTCGTAATTTTTTAAATGAGTGCATATCACTCCTATATATTATAATGAGCGACACAGCACACATATAATATACAGAGAAAGAAAAAAAGAGAGTGATGCTCCCATGACGGTGATGTCGTAAGCTCTCACGTATGATTAGAAGGGCCTACGTTATACATCCATTTGTCACTCTGTAGTTTCTGAGCGCCCACTCCTAACATTTCTATCTAAAACTCTCACATGCTTTGTTTAAATATTCTCACCGTAGTGGCAGCTCTTGTATGGACGCTCGACGTGGTCATATCATAGGTAGCGTTGTAGGACTGTTTTGTGTTCGCGGTGACCCTCTCTGTAAGGGGAGGGGCGGAGGACCACTCCTTCTACGAAACGAACACCACTTTGTATACCAAAGAGGGGGTTCCGGAGACCCTCCGGAGTGTTTCGATTCAGCTTGCCCAGACCCCGTCGTTCACGCCGCGGATGAGCGAGACCGCCGAGACCGCAGCCCCAAGCCCGCAAGCCTCGCAAGCCCGCCAAAACCCGCCCGTCCGCGTTTCCCATCCCACCTGAACCGTTGGTCCACATCCGCGCGCCTTGTGTCCCATCCTCCTTCGTGGCCGTTCAGTCCCGGCCGCCACCCATCTACACACACACACACACACCCACACACACACACACACACACACACACACACACACACACACACACACCCGCACCCACGTGGTCATGACTCACGACTTTTCACCGTCATTTGCATCTACACTTATCCGATCTTTTTGCCTCAAGCCTTACCGTCTTCAGCTGTTCGAGTTCTTTCCCGGTTATAATTCAAAATATATATTCACAGAAGGGATACGACCGCTTACCACGCGGTCAACTTTATGCCCTTTAGTCCACACATCAACGCTATGATTTGAGAGGATACGTATTTTGATTTTGAAGTAACTCTCAGCGAAACCGTGGAAGCCTAAGAAATAATAATGAGATAATAATAATAATTAATATTGCAAGAGTAATAATAATGAAATTATTACCCTTGGAATACAGTAAGTAATATATACATAGTACGAATAAAAAAAAGAGCAAATTAATTATAACGCCATTTCTATATATTAATATAATATTTAATACGATGATAACCAATATAAAGCGTTCTCTAAATAGGCCTATTATCTAAACTAATAATTACTATAATTTATATTAACAATAAATATTTTTTTTTATACTTAATTATTACTTATAGTGATAAATAGTATTACCAGTGATTGACTACGGGTAAGTGACTAAATATCCCTCCCCCTCCGGGGTATGGGATCTCCGGAACTCTCCTAGCTCTGAGATATTTGGGTTAAATTATTAATATTTTTTAAGATCGCTGAGGGTCTCTCTCAAAGCCCTACCTCCCCTTATCTCAGGGGTATGTTTATAATAACGTTCCTTACCCTATGTTCCCCGTCGGCTTACTCAGAGCCCCCTAGTCATTTTATAATAAAGCAAAATTTATATTTTTATATATATCTATTTATTATTATACAAGAAACAAATTAAACCTTATATAAATATAAGGCCTATATATAATATATTCTAAATCATAACTACCACAATATTGCACGATAAAGATTATATTTTATTATTTTTTTATTTTTTTTTTTTTTTTACATTATCTTTGTGAAATTTACTCAAGTGAGATTATCAATAAATGATTATTCCTTCGCTGTAGACTATTGTAGTTATTTGATATTTAGTATAGATTTACTATACACTCTACACCATACTTCTGAATTTCTTATTCTATATATACTTGATATATATTTTTTATCTATCTATACTTATCACTACTATACATATCACACCGTGGAGCGTTCACAACTTTGGATCACTACAGCGACATTTCACTATCTGCACATCGTTATCTCCGTTTTACTGTTAGTATATAATCTACTTACATTTATTACCCAAGAGCACTTACACATTCAGGCACTATACTCACCGTACAATACTACAACAGACGCTTGACCACTATACCATCTCTTTAGGTCGGGACTGTCCGATAATTAGGTAGTATCTATTTACGTACCCTACATAGGTTATAATTTTTATGTTCCTTCCTAATTTTAGGGTACTATAGCTACTACTTATTATTTTAGATGTACTTAACTACTTAGTATTGACCATGTTATATTCCCTCTATGACCTATGCCAGATTACCTATGTGTAGTCAATTATTATGTACCCACTCGATTAAACTCTTGATGGCTATTATATTAGATGTAGTTCACCAATCTACTCCTTACGTAAGAATAAGTATCTATGATGTAATTATCTATTAAGTATCTCTTATTGATTATTCTATATATATGAGGAGTCACATCGATGCCGTGCGAAAAAGTGGCCAGGCTCCAGAGTGCCATAGTAGTGAAAAAAACAGTGCCAATGATAACGATGCTAAACGAAAATAAATATCATTTTATTGATCAGAGACATTTTTACCCTGAAATTAAAAAAAATAAACTAAAATGAAATAACGCTTATTGTGTCAAGTGAGAATAGTACCATTGAGGTGACCAGTGAATGTGTACATAGTGCCACAAAGTGTACAGTGTTCCATATTGAAATTAGGAGATGTAGTAGTCGGGGAGAGTGCGCACAGAGCGCTTGTGCCAAATGTTGAATTTTTTATCTTTTTTCACTACCACTTTTGAATTCTATCCGCACTGTGTTTTAGCCAATCCCAAGAACGATGGAGAGAGTCGGCGTTTCTTCGGCTATGCACGCGCGACGACTAGGGGAAGGACTAGTCGTCCCCCCTTCTCCCAATATGGTGGTCTACCCTTTATGAGGATTCGTTGTATATTATCATTGCTCTAGGATTTTTACTATGTTATTTCTAGCACTTTTAATACACACAGTCACTAATGACATGCTTCACTACTTCCTGATCTGGTCGACACTTATAAAGTCGCAGACCACCCTCCTCAAATTACTGATATCATCTAAATTGCATATGCAGTGTATCGCCTCTATCTCGACATTGAATTACGATGTCACAACACACTAATATATATTAATAAATATTGTATACTAATACTTGGTATACATATTTTCATTATATATCTGTAGTCTTAAATAGCAACTTGTCGGTGATCGAGAAAAGAGCCAAATTAAAATAGAGAAAAAAGTAACAGTAATTTTTCTACAATATATACGAATATACGAACTAAATGAATGAGTTATAAATTTACAATATACTAGAAGGTGGGATGAGATAATCGAATTTTTTAGGTAATATGACTACGGATAAGAAATCAAATTACATTTGTGACTACATAAATCAAAAATCCTTACTCATTTTCCTGAGATGTCTATAGTTTCTAGTACATGCCTGGCCTCTTCGGGCTCGCGACTACGGCAACAAGGGATTTAGTATGCTTTTGTTTTACTTATTTACAGACATTTACTTTATATGTTTATTTTACTGCTTTATAACTCACTGCTTTATACTGTCTTCTATAACTATACATAGTACTATATAATATATTATTATATTATATATATATATTATATATATAAATTATTACTGTGAGTTTAATATCCTCTAGCTATTACTGAGCTTATATTATAACTCTATATATTATTTAACTAATTACATACCTTAATTGACATGATAATATACAGTAATATCTATATAGATCGTTCATCGTAGCTCTTTATTCTCTCCACACACTTAGACCTGGGGGTAAGTGATCTGAGTATGAGCTTTCATGTTCTTATCTGCGATATTAAGAGACATGCTCTCACGTTTCTGCTCAGTATATGACTAGCTCATGTACAACTAATTTATATAGACGTGACATGATTATAGTGTAACATGTCTCACTGCTTTCATTTCTACGCCTCCCCCTTTTAACCATTATCTAGTATGTTTCTGTTATATCTACGTCGCCTCTCTTATGTTAACAGTGATATGTATTATTCCACTATTTCCGTTAGATTCTATCACCTCTTTATGTATCATCGCATTATCGTGACATCTCATCTCTTTACTTTATTATGTCGTTAAATCTTATCTAGATGTTTATTTAGTATTCTATCTCCTTATTTAGTGTTCCTCAATCTTGTGTATGTTTCTTCGTTCACACTTTCTTGTTACATTTACTTCACTCCTCTCGACACCTAAATCGTTCACCGTCTTATTTTCCGACATACACACATCATCTACATCTCGAGCACACATATCTATATATCTATATATCTCACTAGCCTCGTAGTTACCACCACCACAAATCTACTCATAGTATTCTCACTTACCTCACGACACATCACTTGCGAGCTATGATCACTTACTGGCACTAAATCCACTTTTTTCTTCCGCTCCCAGCCGGTCGTGTTCCCAACACCACTCGCCACGTATACCGTATCATCACATTAATCCAACTCATAGACACTATCTACTATTCTCATTCACTCGTATACACTCCACATGTACAGTTTACACTTACCTATAAATTACCACTACATCAAACACTATCACATTCACTATGCTCACATCTATACATATACACTATCCATATCTCTCATGCGGACACTTTACCACTTTAACTACTTCACTACCCATTTCAACACATTACATTACTCACACTCTTTCACATCACAGTGTCCACATATCCTACGCATTTTTTACATATACACCTCACACAGACATCTACACTATCATAGCACGCCTACCATACACCGTACATGATTGTCACTCTTGCACACTCACACATAGCGACCATTTAGATCTATTCTACTTACACACACTACACAATTTCACCAAGACACACTAAGAGCTACTCTCGTACTTACTCACAATAATCTCACTATAACGCATAATCAATTTCAATTACCCTCTAAAACATTTATGTGATATGATCCCTATAAGATTAACAGCACGTGCTACATTATAGTATCTCTCATGTCCACATTTAATTCATAAACCACATCTCTGATTCTCTCAAGTTTACATTTGCACACAGAGCCCATCCTTCCTACCTTTCACAACAATCATATCCATTACTTACACTCATTGAACATAAGAGAATTATCATTTATCTCACTTTCCCACTTCGTCTAATACTTTTTTGTTTATCCTATACAATTATCCCTATATAAAACTATCTAGTTTTATAAATCATACTCATGACCACTTTATATATCTGTAATACTCATATGTGACTTGGAACAAATTTTTTATTTAAAACATTATATTTTCTCACACGCTGTCTTACCAATCTATAACATGTCACATAAAATCAAGTAAATCATTTGTAGTAGGACTGTCCTTCAACAGCGTCTACAGCCCCTCCAGCCACCCCCTCTACTTTCCCTTACCTCTCAATGCTTATTAGCACTATCTTTTACTCTCTAAACATACCCTCCTTTTACTACTACTGCTAACTTCCTGCCAAATCTACTCATCTTTTAGCCGATGTAATATAATCGGTTATTAAAACGACAACTAAACTCGTCCTCCAATCTTTCTTCAGGCCATCGCTCCAACATACACATGAACCATATATTTCATCTACACAACTTTCTACAGTTATAACTTAGGTTTTAAAATAAGGACAACCCTTATTCACTCTTATACTCCTCATTATCTAACACCAATCATTATCTGTCTCTTCTCAATTCTCTTTCATAAGACTCCTTATCACAACTAAAAATACAGATTATAACTTTGGCAAAGTATTTATCTACTCTAATGATCGAGGCGTAATATCATACTCCTCTATTGCTCTCACTCCGTCTTTTATTATTAATCTATGTACATTGAGACAATCCACACTAGAGGAAAAACATCTACACAACCCCGCTATTATCTCTC
>JABUQX010013167.1:17500-23719 GCA_015478945.1 Trachelipus rathkii | reverse complement strand
TACATGCTTTGAAATAATATTTTTTTAATTAAAAAATATTTATATTAGATACTAATATTAAGTATATACTATATCTAGATTCGCTAATAGCGCGTAATCAAGCGCTCCACCCAGCTCGTGGCCCCACAGACTTCGGCGCGGGTGACGATCTGTTGAAATCTATCACTTTGTATACCTCTAAAAACCGGTGCGGAAGTTTAATTTTTTCATTGGAAGGTCACAGTTGAACACATTTAATGTATAACAACTTGAGAAGTTTAATATATATAATTCATTTAGTGTACATTGATGAAATTATTAAAAAAACATTTTTATGTCGTTTTTTAGTAAAAAATTTATCTCAACTAAAATAAAATAATCCATTCGACGACACTTGATTGTGTGTTACTAAGCATATAAGATGATGTCTTCAATCGAAGCAACTCGATGGGGTGATTAGTAATAAAGTAATTATATAAGTTCTGCCATTCATCAACTTACACTTTAGCACAATCACACAATCAACTTCATCACACACACACACACACACACAACACACCACGCATCATAATATATATACATATACGCACACACACACACATCAAATATATATAATATTAATAATATATATATTAATATTAAAATATAATATAGTATATATATATATATATATATATTAATATATTAATATATATATTAAATAATATATATATTATATATAATATAATTAATATTAATATATAATATCATTTAGGAGGTATATTATTAATAAATAAAGATTTTCGTGAAACAGGACAGGTTTTGAAAAAAGTTTTAACTTTAAAATATTATTTATTTTATTTACATATTATTCACTAATTAATAAACTTAAATATAGTTTTATAATGTTAAATATTTTGACGAAATAGGCACTGATACCAAACACTCAAACATTAAAGAATAAAAATTAAAACACTATATCATTTCCTAAACAACAAACAATTTTTTCTTAGTCTAAATTAGGCGGTAGGACAGTTCTATTTGAATAATGGGCTAAAAAAACTATTTCAATGGTCACCTTCCTATTGATTAATCTCATATTTCTTATGCTTAATATATTAGTATACTTATAAGTTATTATCAACGTTTCTGATGAACGTTCGTCAAGATCTTGATCGGTTAAAGTACGTTATTTAATTCTTAAGCCACTGCATAAATATATTTTTATATACCATATGATTATAGTGTCCTAGCTGCTAATATGTTTGTTCATTTTTTTTAAAATCGCTTTTGGTCATTCATTTATTTAAGAGTATTAGCAGTAATCAACGGTTTTATTTTTCTCAAACCAATCATGATGTTTAAAAGTACTTTTCATCAGTGTCCATATTTCATCGGAGTATAGGAATCATCATTTTTATACTTTGATGATTTGGATCAATATTATCGTGAAAAGTTACAATACCATAATCGTCTAGCCTTCACCCATGAGGCGCAGCCATGTAATTCTTTATGATCTTGAATTACGTATCTGATACACATACAATACGCATTTTATTAGGATAAAACCCGTATATTAAGATATTATAATATATATATTAATATATATATATAATAATATATATTAATATAATAATTAAATATATTTTATAATATATATATATAATATATATTATATATATATATATATAATAATAATATAATATATATATATATATATATATATATATTAATAATAATATATTTTATATATTATTAATATATATATTTTATTATATAATATAAATATTTCACTCCAAAAAAGGTATAATAAATTAGGCGGATTGTCACCAGAAGGTTTTCATAACGAATATTACAGTTAAATCTCCATATATTTCTGAACCTTTATTAGTCATGTAAGTTTTCATTGAAAATACATGTCAGAGAAGCGCTTATGATTAGATACTAAATGGGGGTCATATATATATATATATATAAAAGAATACAGTAATATACTATATATATATATATCAATTACCTAGGTATTAATAGATAAGTTTCTAATAATTATGGGTTAATTTACTGAAACCTTTTAGAGGCTTGGATCTAATACATCACTATATTATTGCCCTCAATTTGATTATATATATAAGTAATATATAATTTATATATATATTAATATATATTAATATTTATATAGAGATTATATGTACCTATATAGATTAAATTGTATCGGTTTATATCTATATAGGATACTATCTAATATATATAATGGAATATATTATAATCTATATATATATACGGCAGTATCAGCCATTTCTTTGGGTATACTATATATATAATATGAGTATCTAGACTAGTAGTTAAAATAGTAGCCGCTAATTATATAACTTCTTTAACTTTATTTGGTGTAGAAATAAATATGAGATAAACTTTAAGCATTAAATAATTAAATCTAGTTTTCAGATATATATAGTCTATAGTATACTTAGATTAATGTTATTTATTTTTTTTCTTCGAACTTCTTTTTTAAACTTAGATTTTTTAGTCGTATTCTTCCAAACTTAGGGTATTTTATAGTATACGTATACAATTATATTATATACTGTATAAGAAATAGCCATTTATTAATATTATTAATATATAGATTATAGCTCACTATTTTTTTAGTTTACAATTAAATAATTTTATATTATTTTCCAATATAGTATAATATAATATATATTGCTACGCAATTTTATCTATAGTGGATAGTATATATTAGTGATATTGATGAGTGCGCGAGTTGTTATTTAAACTATTTCTTGAGATTTATTCATATTTTAGAATAATTTTACTAGTAAAGTAGTATATAATATTATATATATATATATATATATATATATATATATATATATATATTATATATTATATATAGGATTATTAATCTTTATATTATATTAAAATATTATTTCTAAACTCTCAATTTGCCTTATAAGGTGTTACTAAAAATAATTATCCTCATTCTCCTTTTTGTTTTTAGTCTGCTTTGTTTGTTTTTTTTTTTTTTTTTTTTTTTTTTTTTTTTTTTTTTATTATTTTTTGAAGTGAGTATGTTGGACTCCATATTTAAACATTATAACACTCCTAAACATACGTCTCGTGAGAATACTATTGATATACTCCTAACTCGATGTTCATAATATATTAGTGCTTTAAATAAATCTTTCTTCTTCTACTACAATAATCTTGTGCTTCTTCTACTGTTCTCCTAATACAGAACAGATTTTCATGCTTATTTTTATGAATAAACCTTATACTACTTCTCATCGATAACTGTCATATCTTCTTCATCAAATATCTGAGCGTTCTCTATTTAGGGGTATTCAATGTAACCATTCAACACTGAAAGGATGTGCGATTCTCTATACGTGAAATTTAGCGTGGGGAGAAAGGCGAAATCATTCGAGATATTCTCAATCGATCTGGAAGCAAACTAATTAAAAACCGGAACACACATTCCGGATCGTCCCAACCAATTCTGAAACACACGAACAACCTGATATCTCTTAATTTTAATACTGTAGTCTCTCCAACAGCCTCAGCATCCTACCTATGCACGTTTTTCTGCTTTTGTTCTCCTCAAAAAAACCCCACGGTTACTGATCGCTGCTATGTTCTCTGGCCATTACAGGCTAGCGACAGTGCGTATCGGATGTTGTGCGAAAAATCTCGTCTCCTATCACTCTTTCCTTAATTTTTTTACTTCATGCTAGAAATTCTCGTTTGCGCCAGCGAGATACTCTTCGACGAGCAAAAGCGGATGCTTTCCATTAACGCATAATTATATTATTGTAAGGCGACTGACCTTCCTATGCGTGCTCCTACTGACATAATTCTTTTCTCACATTCGGCCTTCCTGCCAAATAAAACATCTCTAACAACTTCTGTGAATTATTACCTTCTTCCATTTTACTCGCTCTAACAATGGTTGCTGTTGCTTAATACTCCATCTGAAAAAGAGTCAATATCTTCTGGCTCACTACCTGACTTATTTCCTCTAAACTACAAAACGTAGGAAGATTTCTCTGTCATTCAACTCTTCTTCCTCCTTTTCCATCTCAGGTATTCCTATGCCTTTACCTGTGAATACATTTGATTGATCGAATGCAGCGGCTCCTGAAATCTATGAACGTAGACAAATGCGGGTGCCCGTGATGGCATTCATCTATACCGAGTTTTAGGGAGCTTGTGAACTCCCATGCTGTGGACACCGCCCCTCGTTCAACTAATACGTTCCCTCAGTTTTGAAAGCACGCACATGTCCAACAAGTGTTAGGAAGCACGCATATGTACCAATCTATTCGAAAGAAAAAGAAGCCGCTCTGACCCTTCTACCTATCGCCCTATAGGCTCTAACTGTATTCTATCTAAGATCTTTGAAACCCTCTCAACTCTCACTTCTCAGACCATCTGGAATTCATTCCGTCTTCTTTAGTCCGATCGCCAGTATGGCGTTTCCGGCACTCAGAGGTTAATATCATATCTATACTAGCGAATATGGCTATTGCTTTCTATTTAACATGATTATGAGTTTTTATCGCTGCCTAGGAAATACTACGGGGAACTTGCGTGTGGACGACATTGACAATATATCACAAGCATCTGAACCGGGATATGCACGCTGTCACTAGGATCGTCCCACAGGCCTTACCCCTTTCGCCTTCTCCTATTGTTTACTTATGCTCTAAGCGGCTCTTTCACAAAATCGCTCAAATACCTCGGCTAGGTGTATGTATGGGCCTGACTATCTTTCTTCTTTTTTACTGTCAATAGTTTGGGTGTTCACTTCCAGGCGCGTTCTTGTAATTATCTCCTATAACTATGTCTATTAATTGATACTTAGCTCACCTGCATAAATCTAACTCTATACCACTCATAGCAATGACTTGACCCTTCATTATTCAACTCATTTCAATTCTCTTCCCTCTTTTACTTCTAGAATTGTCCTCTCGTCTTAATCTTTCCAATTCTACTCTCGACACTTGATACTGAGCGATAGGCAAATATTCAGGACCGTAGCGATACGTACTAAACCTTGTGAAATTGTAGTCTTTTAAACAGAACACCCACTAACTTTTCAACATCCTTACCCTCTGCATGAGATATCAACGAGTACTTTTGCGAATCTCTTTCGACGGTTCTCTCGTCTCTCCTGTTGACGAATATCCAAACATTCTCTTTTGCAAATAATAAAACCGATAACAAAAACAAAGTGTCTATGTGAAAACTCTCACATCACTAACTCTGCGTTTGCTAAGGGTGGCCTCCAATGGAAACCTGTGGAAGGAATTACTGTTGCATATGGACTGCGAGCACCTCTTATTTCACTCTTTCTCAAGTTACCCCAATGCATTCTCGTATACAAGGAACTATTTCTATACGCCTCTTTATGAAATTAGTACTGCCTGTCATTGATCAGCGGATGCATACTGGACTTCAATCCGGACTTTTTTGCGCTCTTCAGCACGGGTCAAATGTCCAAAGCCAACATAACGGCAAGGTTTATAAAAATCTAGTATCCTTATTTACTAGTCCACTTGTACCCTCAGTTTCTTTGGGACGCGCCAGTTGCTTTGGTGCTTTATCTTCTTTATCTTATGAGTGTGGTACGGGTTATTAGTAGCGAACCAAGTTTGCTCGACGGGGAACCTCCACTCGAATTCCGCTACCACACAACTTACGGTTATAGCCCTCGTAGCACAACAACCTGTTTGTGTCCTAGCAAAGTATTGATGAGTAGTTTTGTGGTGTGAGTATTAAAGTAACTCCAGACTATTCCCTGCGGGTGCTTAATCCTATTACGTTCTGCCATCTCTGTTCTGTGAAAATTCTCTATCACATCTTCTGTGTTTCCAAATACAAATTAATCTACCCTCACTTTAATACATCGTCCTGTGGCATCTCTGTCTGTAATTGCCCTAGGCCCTACCCGGTGGCAAACTGTAAAAAAAAATAAAGATAGAATAAAAAGGTTCTAATAAGGAGATTTATCCTAAATCTGAGGCTTTATGCATAAATAACCCACAAGTAAATGGCATACTCCGACTGGATTAATGAACCACTTTTAAGGAATTGCATCATTTAATAGACATAACCGAGGATAGTCTTGCTACGCGCTGACAATATAAATAAATAAAAGATTTCACTAGAAGAGGAAGTCCGCACTTATAATATCAAAAAGCAACCTCACTGCACAGCACTGTATGATGTAGACGATGTGGACTTTCATGTATAAATAGT
>JABUQX010013167.1:10000-12500 GCA_015478945.1 Trachelipus rathkii | reverse complement strand
TCATAAATGTTAGTACGAAGGGATAGAATTAATCAGATGGCAAAATAAAAATTGTTTTTTTTAAGCGTACATTATTTACTGAAGATTTGAGAAGAAGACGTGAGCGAGGGAAGACATAGATGAGATGAGAGAGATTCAGCTGAGATAATGGAATATGGCGAGAAAATAAACACAGGATGAATGAGTGGATAGAGAGTAAATGCTAGTGGCACACAGAGTGACAAAGAGAAGTAAGATGCGAATAAGGATGAGAGATATGATGGAGTACAAAGACGCGATGACGTAACGATGATTAGAAGGGTGATTCGAAAACAATCGAGAAATTTGAATAGAGATGAGTTATAAATATGAGGAAAGAGATTGGAGCAAGAGGAGAGAGAGAAGAGAAGAAAAGAGGGAAGAGAGAAGAGAGAGAGAAATGAGACACTTCGAGAATCGTCTCTCTCGTCTACTTCTCTCTCGTATCTCTCTGCATCTCTCCTCTACTCTCTCTCATCGTCTCTACATGCTCGACTCTCTCTCTCTGCATTCGTCCAGTTCACGTCATACTCTCGTACTGACTCTCTCGTAGCATCATGACGTGCTCTACGTCTCGATCTCTCTCGATCTCTGCTCTCTCTCTAGACTGCTAGCGTACTTTCATCTACGATGCTAGACTGAGCATGCATGACTGCTCTCATCTAGCATCGTCTCATACTTCTCTCTCGTCTCTCTCTGCATCTCTACTCATCTGACGTCATCTCTCGATCTGCTACTCGATCTTCTCTCTTCTGCGATCTAGACTCTACGTACGATGCTACTCTACTGACTGCTCGATCTCGTCGTGACTCTCTCTGAGGAGTCTCGCATCGATCTCGTCATACTCTCTCTCATCTGCTACTGCATCTGACTGCATCTCTCTGCTCGATCTCTCTGAGACAGATGCATCGTACTGCATGACTCTACCTCTCGATGAACGATGACTGCAGTCTCGTCTTGACTCTCTCTGACTGATCGTCTCATCCGTACTCTCGGTACTCTCTACATGACTATCGTTCTCTCTCTCTTCTCTACGATGCTACTCTCTGCAGAGATCATCTCTGCTCGTGCTAGCACATCGTCAGATTCTACTCGTAGCATCGTAGACGAGTATTCTGCATGCGAGATCTCGTCTACTCTCTCTCGTACCTCTCTGACTTCGATGACATTCTCGATGAGAGATCTAGCATCTCTCTGAGCTCTCCTCTCTCTCTCTCTCTCTCGTCCTGTCTCGTCTCTCTCTCTCCTCTCTCTCTCTCTCGTACGATACTCGGATCTCTCTCGATCTCTGAGAGACGTCTCTCTCTCTCTCTGCTCTCGATCTCTCTCGTACTCTCTTCTCTACTCTCTCGATCATCTCGTACTCTGCATCTCGCGTCTAGAAGAGACTGACTCCTACGACTCGGATCTACAATCTCTTCGAAATTCGTACTCTCTGGAGTATTGAGATCTCGAAGTGAGATTCCCTTGATCCAGAAAGAAAGAGTTTAAGGATGGATCTGGGAAGAGAGAGACAAGATGGTAGAAGAGGAAAGAATGGAAACATAAAAATGATAGACGAAATTGAATGAGAAATTAAAGGAACTAGTACCTAGATTGTGAACATTCGTGAGATGAGAATTTCGAGGGGAAGTAACTTCACTCAGAAATTCGATGCTGATATATAAGTTGAAGAATGATGATTTGAACAAGATTACGAGAAATGTAGAAATTATTTTCTTAAAAAAAAGTAAATTTATTTTGAAGAGAGAAAGCAGAGGCGGAAGAAAGATAGAAGAAAAGAGAGGAGAGAAATTGCTAGTTGTGATACAGCGATAGGTACAAATTAGTGGAGGTGTATATGGGAGAATGCGTATGGATCTGCGGTGCATGTTCAAAGTAATGAGATGTGAAATAGGAACAGCATGGTGGCAATATTTACCATGGTTAATAGTCCAATAAATGCCAGACAATAAGAATATCGGGCAAACACCAGAAAAAAAAGAATTAATAAGTGTTGGGAAAGAAATTTCAGGCCACTGAGTAAGTAACTTTGTAACTAGGTAGGTCCAAGGTTGTTGTACTCGACTTGACTTTGTGATCTGACTTCTAGCGCGGAATCTGAGTCAGACGAGGTCAGCAGCTAAAACTTGTTAGCGCCTTCCGGGGTGGTGGTCCCCGCAGCTACCGCTACATTGTCAAAGGGCACTCGCGGACTACGGACTTGCTTACATCACTACATAGTATATCTTATATATTAGTATAATATATATATATAGGAGAAGGTATATATTATATAGTATAATAATATAATAATATATATTATATATATATATATATATATATATATATATATATATATATATATATATAGTGGATTTGAGTCAAGTAAAGGAGCGAATGTGCTTTCCTGAAGGAAAGAATGTCGTTGAGTTTTGCTTTGGCAGACGGCGTACCATAACTAAGAGAATCACATGATTGAAGCTGATGTACCAGCACCAGT
>JABUQX010013167.1:0-5000 GCA_015478945.1 Trachelipus rathkii | reverse complement strand
CATTGTCATATGAGTGGATAGAGTTAGATGTGCAGGTGAGAAGATCATTAATGAAAAGTAGGAGATAATACAGAACCCTGAGGAACACCACTATGACAGAAAAAGAACGAAGAAGTCGCCCCATCAACGACTAGCCGATATTGAGCGATTTGAAGAAAGCTAGAATAAGTAAACAAGCAGAAGGAGGGGAGCTTGCGATGAGACAGTTGAAGCGTATGCCATACCCAGGTTCAGATTGCTTTGGATATGTCAAGCGCACCACGCCGAAGGTCTCCCCGTAGTTCCTAAGGGCGAAAACCATAAATCTTTTAAATAGGAAAGTAATCGCTGTAACCTCAAGCGCCGAAGCCATACTGGCGATCGAAGAAGAGCGAATGAGATTCCAGATGGTCTTAAGAAGTGAGTAGTTTGGAGAAGGGTTTCAAAGATCTTAGAATAGATACAGTTAGAAGAGATAACGACCGGAAAATTTAGGAGGGTCCAGAGCGGCTTCCTTTTATTCGAAATAGATTGGACATATGCACCGTGCTTCCAACACTGAGGGAAAGTGGTAGTTATTGGGGCATAGAGGGATATAGTGTTGAACGAGGGGCAGGGTGTCAGCATGGAAGCCACATCCTCAAAACTCGCGTTAGGAATGCCATCCGGGCCACCCGCATTCCTAACGTTCATAGATTTCAGGAGCCCATGCACCCGATCAAATGTAATCACAGGCGTAAAGGCATAGGAAACCTGAGAGGAAAAGGAGGAAGAGCAGGTAATGACAGATCGTTCCAGGGTTGGAGTAGAAAAATAGTGAGGCCGAAGAGATTGACCTTTTAAGTTGGAGTATTAGCAACAGACATCACGAGCCCCCGGAATTTAAAGAGGAGGAAAGGATAATTCAAACAGAAGTTGTTTAGAGATGTTGTTTTGGCAAGAGGCCAGAAAGATTGTCAGTAGGAGACAAGGAGGTCAGCGCACTTGCGTTTAATGAAAGTCCCGCTGTTGCTCGTCGTAAGAGTAACCCCTGCAACGATTTTCTAGCTGAATGAAAATTGCAAAGAGGTGATAGGAGAACGCAGAATTTTCCACATCATACGCACTGTCTATCCCGATGGCCAGAGAACAAGCACGATGAACCGTGGGTTTTGAGGAGAAAAAACAGGAAAAACGCATAGGGCGGATGGAAGCTGTTGGAGAGAAAGTATTAAAAATTAAGAGATATAAGGTCGTGTGTCAAGAATTGGTTGGGACGATCGGAATGTGTGTAGGTTTTTTAATTAGTTGCTCCAGATCGTTGAGAAATACTGAATGATTCGCGCCTTTCTTCCCCACCTAAATTCAGGATGAGAGGAACCCAATCCGTGTCAGTGTTGTGTACATTGAAATCCCTAAATAGAGGACCTCAGTATTTGGGTGAAGAGAAGATATGACAGTTTCGTGAGAAATAGTAAGATATTCCAAAAAAAAGCAGAAAATGTTCTGTTAGGAGAACAGTAGAAGAGCACAAGATTATTGTCTGAGTAGAAGGAAGAAAGAGTTTAAAGCCACAGAACATCGAGTAGGAGATTTCAAGATTACTCGCAGACGTGATGATAGGAGTGTTTATGTTAAATAGGCAAATACTCCACTCAAAAAAAAAAAAAAAAAAAAAAAAAAAAAAATATATATTAAAAGTAAAAAAAATATAACAACGAGGACAAAACAACCAGACACAAAAATAACAAAACGAGAAATGCAGGCTAATAAAATACTTATATTGCACGCGAAGGGAACTTTTAGGTAAATTCTACCTAGGATCCGTGGAACTATAGAGTATTCTAGAAAAACCTTCAAGCACGAGCCATCTTTGCTAAAAACATCTAAAACCCTACTTACGTCTCGTCACTCTACCGATTTTAAAACCACGGTAGTAAGATTTATCTCTACCGGAAATAAATGGCAATAATCCAGAAAAGTTTTAAATTAATAAAATAACAACTTCGACGCAACATCACACTACACTCACGAAAATTGTAATTCGATAAATCAAAAAAAATAAAGAAAAAAATAAAATTAATAATAATTAATAAATGTAAATATAATTAATTAATAATAACCATCAACTAAAAAAAAACTAATGTAGAAGCTAAAAATCATAATTTAAATAAATTATAATAAATGCAATATGATAATTTTTAGAACTATATGGATCAAATATAATAAGTATCAAACAATTTTTCAATTGGTAAATGTTATCGACACCTATATAGAGCCAGAAAAAGTATGTTGAGAGTATCTATCCCCAAGCAAAACCCTGTATCTATCCAGGAAATAAATATTCTAAATATTCTTGGAAGACAATCCAAACTCTTCTTAGCAATTATAGCAATAATAATTAATAATAGAGTTAAAAGTGATAATACAGAATGATAATAAAAAATAAAGAGAGCAAACCAATAAATAATAATAGTTAATATTAACTATATAATAAAAATAAAAAATAAATAATTAATTCTAAAAAATAATGATAAAATAATCATAATAGATAATGAAGTAATTAATATTATAAAGAAAATAAAATAATTAATATTATATCAAAATAAAATAAAAATTATTATTATTATTCTTCAAATGAGAATTATTAATATTTATTTGAACTTTATTTAATTTTAATTTATCATCCCTAAAAAATATACGCGTAGCGGTTTATCTTTATAGCTATAATTTAACTATATTTATATATTTTGAAGGAAAGAAGCATCGCGCAGGCCATTTTTAACCGAATACCGAATACCACTAAAGAAAAGTGAAAATGGGATTCAGACTGCCATGATAGTGTGCAGTGAGAACGCGAGATATAGCCGATATCAACGCTAATCAAGATTAAGAGCCGTATAGCCAAACCCGCCAATAGCAGTCATAATCTACCCTAATATATTATATTAATATATATATTAATTAAATAATATAATTTTAATATATATTATATATATATATATATATTAAATATAATATATTTAATATATATATATATAATATAAATATTAATATTATAATATATTAATATATATATAATATATATATATATATATATTAATATAATATTATATATTAATATATATATATATTATATTATAATATATATATATATATTATAATATAATATATATATAATATAATATATAATTAATTAATATATATATAATTATAATATATATTATAATATTATGACATTATATTAATCCTAGCGACGATCTTATTTAATATTTATACTATGTCTTAGTACCTATATCATCTAGATTTCATATGAAATAACTTTACTGAAAATGTCAGAATTAATTATGGAGATTTAAACGGAAAATGTAAATTACACAAACCATTCGGTGCAAATCCCTCACCATATATTCCCGCGTATATACATATATGTACGGTAATCTGTAACATTTATATATATATCTGATATAAATATGTAGTTAATCATAGTTACACATACTGTAATAATATATAATATTAAATATTATAAAATATAATATTAATTAAATATAATTATAAATTATATATAATAAATAATTATAAATTATAATATAAATAATAAAAAAAATATTTTAAATAAAATCTGATAATTAATTTTAATATTAATGTTATTCTTTAATTTTATAGATCTTTAACAACATAAATTTTTATTTATAAATATATATTATAAAAATACGTAGGTATGTAGTATCAAGATATAAACGTTTCATGTATTAATGATCATATGAATTAAATACATTGCCCTCAGGCCTCTGTGATAAGGGCAGTGATGAAACTTATGTAGTTTTTACTGATATATAAATATTAAAAAGTATAAATGATGATTTACCATGTAATACTGAGTATTGAAACATACACAGGAGGAAAAAGTACATTTAAACAATCATTGGTGAAATAAAACCATCTTTGAATCTTTCCAATTGTATGACGTATCGTAATTATAAAATGGAATAATATTCAAGTGCCTATTCATTTAAAAAATTTGCAGCATTAAAGATACGATACTCTTATTATTTCCGATCAAGAATCTGACGAACGTATCAAAAGAAAATCGAGTATTGCTAAATTCAACTATTATAATAACAGCAAATAAGAAAATGAGATAATCAGCGTAAAGTATGTGTGTTTACAATGTCAACTTAACGCGTCCTAATCTCAAGAATGTTGTTATAGTAGGATTAAGGTTATATTTATTTCATTAATATTAAGTGAAAGTTTATTAATCTCTGTAAAACAATACTATTATAAAATTAATTAGTTGGAGAATATGTTAATTAAAAAATACTCTTAAAGTATAAAACTTTGTCTATCACGATCCCTTTTGAGCACAAAGAAGTTTAACTCTACATAGTACAATCTAAGAAAATCGCACAATACTCAAATCAAACAAAGCTCCATACAGATGCCAGAGAGCAAACGTCACCTGGTTACCACACATCATGACCCGGTAGTACTATATATTTAGACAATATTTAAATATATCAATATAACTATTTATTATTAATAATTTATATATATAATATATATTATATATTAATATTATATTATTAATTATTAATATATTAATATATTATTAAATATATAATAATAATATTATTTATATCATATTATATATATATAGATATTAATATATTTTTAACCTAAAGAAAATAAGTAAGAAATAAAATATAATTACTCCCCCATCATATCTTTTACGTATAAAAATGAAGATCATCTTATGCTTTGAACAGTGTGTGTGTAATGTTATATTTTAAAAATTTAGTAAAACCATAAAATGTTTTTTTTAATAATTTCATGTAATGTTCATACAAAGAACAAATTTTTACTTTAAGGTTTATTACAAATGTGTTCAACGTGCACTTTTAATCGCCTTAATCAATAGATCACAGATGACAGGGAAGTGGTGGTTGTGTGGTTGTGTGGCTTTAGAGTCTATTGATCTATGAACTAATTAATATTTTAATTAAAAAAATAATATATTTCAC
Source organism: Trachelipus rathkii (assembly GCA_015478945.1). Taxonomy (NCBI): domain Eukaryota; kingdom Metazoa; phylum Arthropoda; class Malacostraca; order Isopoda; family Trachelipodidae; genus Trachelipus; species Trachelipus rathkii. Next base: position 18 of record JABUQX010013167.1, on the reverse strand, counting down.
GCTATAAATTAATTACTC
>JABUQX010013166.1:0-36066 GCA_015478945.1 Trachelipus rathkii | reverse complement strand
AGTATATAGAAATATTTCCAAGTTAAATTAGCTGTGGGCATGGACGCAATTAATGTAGAATACAGAAGGTGATCAAATTAATAGAGGTACTATAAAATTCAAATGGTAGCCGCGTCAAAAGAATATCAACACACGTAATGTTATTTAGTTATAATTTTGGATTTCCTCCTCAATATTATTCTCCATACAACATATTTAAAAAGAAAAATAAAAACTTAGTTAGGTTTTAAACACTAGCTTTCGTTCCTAATTTTTTTGAATGGAAACCTTCTTCAAGTTACATATTCATACTAGTAATCTGAAGTTTTACTTCTATGTGGTTATCTTATGAATTTATTTTGGTATGGTTATTTTTTTGTCCAATGTTTTTTGTAGGTATTGTGTCGAAACTCACTCAGTAGAATATTTGGCAGAAAAAATTCTATTTTTATTTCGCCTTTTCCGTGTTATATTAAAATCTTTTGTGTTTCTTATACAGGTGAGGACTCTACTATTCTTTGCTTTTTTTGTTGCAAGATTCAGAGTATTATATATCAATGGGTGTCATCCTTCCTATGTTGATGCTATGGTTGGAGTTAGCAATGTTGTTCTGATTGATATCAATGACCGGGCTGAAGTTCTGACTGTCTCATTTCTTGTAAATCGTACACACTGATGTTGATAGGCTCTCATCTATCAAAAAATCGGTGAGTTTCACCACAACGTAGATTAGACACAATCGCCTTGCCCACGCCACGAACTGTGGGTAAATTGCATTGAAGTGTTGGTTTTTAAATGCATTTGTGTTTTGGAGAGGAATGATCATATTCTTCACAGCTGGCAACGGGTATCCGATGAATGTAATGCGTAAATCTTATTTCCGGAGTAAAATATTTTTTCTATGTTTATGAGTGTGTTAGGGCGTGAGGGCGCAGCGCCAAGATGTTTAGAACGAGCTGGTCATTATGGTTGTTTTCTGCGGTGGGATAAAATTTTCCTTTTAGTCCGTTGTTGACAGATTTACTGATGATATGACATGGATATGAAAGTTTTTGAAGTTAGCAAAAACAACGAAGTTAAGTCGTTTCGTTTAGAAGAGCGTGCGAGAGCAGACGCCGAAAGAGTGACTCAAAGAAAAATAGAGGAGGAGAGGTGGATAAGCCAACTCTTTCCTTGTGTTACCAATGAACCCGTGTGAAGAAAACCAGTGTGCCGTGTATGATTCGACGGTTTGAAGTGGGTGTTTCTGTATATATGTGTGTGCAAATAATAAATGATAACAGATATATATATACTAATCTAATTAGTAATATTGTCTAACTATATATATAATAAATAGTATATAACATAATATATACTATATATACGTATAATAATAATAACTATAAATATAGTATAAATATATATATATATAATATCCTATATAAAATATTCCTAAAGAGAGAGAGAGACAAGAGAAAGGAGCGATAACAAAAAATAAGAGTGCAAGCCAAAGAAGAAGGAGGACGAAGGAAGCAGAGGAGAGCGAGAGAGAGAGAGAGGACAGAAGACGCACGAGCAGCCCGACGAGGAAAAAGATGAGACGAGAGACCGAGCCAGCAAAGAGGAGGAGACCGAGAGGAGACGGACGAGCAGAGAGAGAGAGAGAGCCAGATGAGATGCAAGTACTGGATGAGAATAGAGATGTTTACAATAAGCAAGTCTGTAAGTTAAAAAGAATTCACTGTTCACTTTTCGCGCCGGTATATTAATATGATGTAAGATTTTTTTTTTGAATAGAAATATTATTTCGACGCCTGAAATGCTCCAATTAAGTTAGGTAACACCTTCTTAAGGTCGTTTCCTTAAGAATGGAATGGAACTTAGAAAGAGGGTCATTTGTGATACTGCGTCGTTTTGCCGACATTTGGTTCGAATCCCTACGACAGCAAATAACGGCTCTGGAAAAAAGTTGAATATTAATTGTAGCATAAGACCTTGTAGAAAGAATATTCATTGAGAGATGATCATCAAAAATGTCTACTTTAACCAGAAGTTGTGAGGTACGTTAACATTTATGTAATTTTATTTCTTAGACATAAAAAAATTGAAAGGAATTTTTACATGTTCATTTATACAAAAAACCAATTCAAAGTTTAAAGCTCTGAATTCTCCATTTTTGATGATTTTTGAGGAAAGATTTTGACTAGTTGTGAAAGGTTGATAATGCAAAAAGAGTTATTTATTTGCTTGAAGCTTTTAATCTTGCTATGAAATACGGTGCGAAAAATCTTCCTAATTAATTCATTCACCGACCTTCTCTCTATTTAGTGTAGCTTCTCAATTAATTAAAGTAATCACTAGAATAACCCAGTATACTTGTAGTAAAGTCTATTTCATTAGCTTTGAAAAATTAAAATGAAACCAATTTTAATTAAAAAGATATCTATATCTTATAAATTAAATAAAAAATCTCTTAATAATACATAATGATAATTACCAACTAAACCTTTTACAATATAAAACTAAATAGAATAACAAAATTTTATAATCTGAAAATCTGTATAAAACTTTACAAATTCCAATATATATAATCGATTTTTAAATAAAATAAATCTGTAGTTCGATATTTACATTCGATTAATCGAAATATCACTCGACAGTCTGAAGGTAAACTTCGGTACAACACCAAAAAGATTAAAAGAGTAATCTCTTCATCAAAACCTTTGCTATATACTTTATTTATATCTGTTAATTACAGAAAGAATAGCATTGAATATGATTGGGATATAGCTGTTGGCTTACTATAAAGCTCTTAGATAATTAGAGATAATTAGAGATAATTATTCTAAATAAATATTTATCGCTGTAATCCAACCGTTTTTATTTAATTAAGTTTGTCACATCTAAAAGCAGAGAGATATTCTTCCTTATTGTTTATATATCCTACATTAATAATCGCTTAAAGATTAATAAATTTATTATTATTATAGTATATATATATTATGATATGATATAGTAGAAACTATGTAGTAGTATATATTAATTCGATAACTATATATATAATATATATATATGGTCAACCTCCCGAAAGCAACATGCATGTAACAAAAAAAACATAACAGAAACTAGATAAGATAAATAAAATTTTATTAATCCGGAGACATTTGAAAAATGAATACAAATAAAAAAAAACGCTTTTGAACTTAAAATGTTTAAAACGATGTTGATAATCACTGTATGCCAATGAATCATTTTGAGACGCACGCCAGAGCTCATCTCTCGCGTTCTCTCGTCCCGCTCGCCCTTTCGCTTTTTATTCCTCCCAGCTCTCCCCTTTCACCCACCCAGCGCCCTTCTTCTTTTCTCGTTCTCTCTCCTGCCTCTCTTCTTCCCTCTCTTTTCCCCTACCAGTCCCTAGTCGTCCTCTTCTAATTCGAATTCTAGAATAATTAGATCATGCAAGTCTTTGATATAAATGTACCTCATCTTATTTCTGATTCTTTATTTATTTATCGACCGTAATTATATATAAAATAATCTGTTCTATCTTTATTTACGTTAGAACTGTGTAACAAAAACTTTCTTGGCTACTTATGCTTCTATGTACCCACGTTTCTCCTCGTAGCAATATAATTACTACTTATATCAACATCATACGGTAATTAAACATCTTAATTCATTCCCAATATTCATATAACGATGTAAAAAATTTCATTTTTAACATTTTATATTTATTTAAGTGCATTTAAATAATAATTATTTATAATATAACTTTATATTTCATTTATTATATCATATCAATGATTCCAGTGATCATTTCTCCTTAAAATTCATAACTATGAATACGTAATCTCCAATAAACATTTCCATACTTATGAGTGAACATTCCCTTTGAAACATCCCCCTATTCCCAGCTATAATAAATTAATCCAGTATATTTTTTACTACTCCAATATCTAGTCGACATATGATTATCATCCTAATAACCATCAAATATCCATCTATACTCTCGAATACCCATATCACGTACCATAAACTACACAGAGATGCCATCGAAAACAAATAACCATCAGAAGATTCACAAGATTTCACACCACAATAAGTATTATTAAAAACAGCTACGTAACATAACAATCGTACCAAACAACAATCAAACACTTTCACATAACTCTTACCATCCCTAACACCGCGTACAATACTCCTAAGCATCAAACGACAAGTCATATTCTTATTATAAATCAACGATTATATGCCAAATATCTTTAAGATATATGACAACAAAATTAAACATATTCATGAACTACATATAGACAACTACAATCAACATACACATAAACGTTGAACTTAACCAATCCACACTTAAATCTGTAATAGTACACCTTAGCTAGTACTATCTAACAATTAACCCTTCATAATTATGAATCTCGAATTATTACTCGTTAATTTACATACACAGTTATTTAACAATTACTCATCAATTGGTTAGCAACAGCGAAACAGACAACTTTATCAATACAGAAACATACATAGGAACGATCGAATATCAACAACAAGGGACAGGGAGACAACCTAACGATTAACCTAAACAAGATATAGTAACATAATTCAAACTAACACACCATAGTAGATTATCCTACAACATAACAATTCTGCATACGCGTAATACCTACCACTTGTACAAACTGTACTATTCACATTTTTCAGCATACTCTACTAATCCAATGGTTATTCTAAATCTACAATATTACCAAAATTCCTGAAAATCCACTTTCTAAAGCAGTAATGCAACTCCAGTTGTTCCCTTTTCTCGACGAAATAAAGCCGTATTCTAACCCCAATCCAATCAAATGTATCGTATATTTCCTAATGCTAACTTTCCGGTGTCGCGACGCGAAAAAATCAGTTACAATTATTCTCTGCTTCCTTCCGTTTCAGGCTACGAAAACGTAAAAGGTGTACTGTTAGGACAAATGAGAAATGAAACATTTTTACCACTAGTCATCTGATGATTAAGAAAAATGATAATTAGTAGAATTAATTCTCAATATTAAATTCAAGGTTAATCGAAGCGTCACGGTTACCTCAAAACCTAATATGGTGAATACTATCATAATATTAACGTCCCTATAAAAGATCTCTTGTAAAGTTTCTTATTTAAGAAACATAAGTGATCCTAATTATATAATTAAAATATAATACAAGAGCATGGTGACTAGAAATCTCAGTAGAGAATATGGAGCGATCTGCCTCCCACTCTGCCAACTGTTCTAATGAATTATATAATAAATGGAATTTTAATAATAAAAAAAAATTATTTAAGCATTGTTGAGAAATGACAGGTGATTGTACCAAAAAGTTAAATTATCATCGTATGTGGATTAAAAGTAACAAGAAGGGATCTTTTTATAAAGACTGAAAACCTATCAACCTTTTTTTATAAAGCCCTTACTTATGTAATAATTGTACCTGAGGACTGAGGTGATTTATTTGATTATCTGCTAATGATTAAAGAGATAATCCTCTCTTATATATATAATATATATATATATATATATATATAGCGTAATATATAGCTATAATATGTAAACACTATCACTATACTATATATATATATACTATATATATACTATCTATTAGCAGAATACATAATTATATATAATTCACTATAGGATATCATTATATATCATTGCTCAACCACAACTTCCTGGCCAACAGCTAGGTATTACTGAGTATTGGTTGTCTATGGTGATATAGTGTACTTCAGAAGTTGGATAAATGTTCGGAATAGTTGTAAAGGCGTTAGTTCATCTTTTTCCCTACTGATTCAACCCCGGGCATTGTGTAACCCGCTACAGGCTTAGCCAAAGTATGCATCTCTCAATCACATTTGCTGACGGCTCTGCAGCCTACACGTCTATTATTAAATATCTTCCAATCTCCCCTGAAATAGTACTCGTTCCTAACTGAACCTATTTTCTCTCATTCCCGCAGCGAGACACCTCTCCGTATTAGATGCTATTCGGTTTCATGCACTTTCACGACCCCCATTGTTTATTTTTATTTCCCCCGGCTCTTTGGGGAAGAAATTGCGTATATACGCGTCTGACTCAATGTCGAACTTCATCGTTGTAGGTCTGGACCTCTTCAAGTGGAACCTTTTAGAAGATATGAGAGCGAAAAGAGTTATCACCAGGAGAGGAAACCCGGAACCTACGCGTGGGGTCCGTAGCTCCCCCCATTTGAGAAAACTAACTTCGAAAAGCAGCTTGCTCTCCAAAATAGTGGTGCAAATAATACTAATAGCCAAGCCAAAGCCTTCTTGGTGGAGCCTGCTCTTAGCATGATGCCGAAAGATCAATGAAGGTCCAGGCATACCCAAAACTAATACAACCTTCATGACCATCGCGAAATGTAACGCTATTTCCCTCCGGTCTCTCTACCGAAGGTAAGTGAATCTATTTTATATCGTTCTATGTAGATTTTACAGCCAGATTTATATACCTATACTATTATAGACTATATATTATATATTTAGTATATATTATATTAGTATATATATAATATATTATATATATATATATAATATAATCTACTTAACGTATAAAACTGATTATATCTGTATGATATAATTATATAACACTATCTCTAGGTATACTATAGTACGCCCACTATATAGTTATATTACCTAGTAACATACTCACTTACTTAGGATAAGTAAAATCGTGCTAATACTATACTATAATACTATATTGCTTCAACCTATATTATACTAGCTTAAGTATATATCATATACTATATATATTTAATTAAATATTAAACACAAAATTACCAAAAGAGCATGGCAGATATAGCTGAATTTGATAGCAAACGTGAAGCACATTCACAATTATTGGAAGTAGGTCGCAAAGTCATATGACAGAAAATTTCAAAAATGTGCTCGCCCTCGGATAGGCGAGGGGCATAAACACCCCCTTCCATCCTATGTTTCTTCTTTCTCCCATGCAATATCAGAGTGTGTGCTAGTAATTAAAAAGGCAACACCTTAACCCCACCAACACCACCTTGGGCACCTATGTCCGCAACACTCATGGTCAAAGGGTAATACAACATAAATAATAACAAACTGGCATACAAAGATTTTGCTGGCAAATTACAATCTTGTCAAGGTCATTTGGAATAGGGATACACTTGCGTTGGTTCTGCCCTTAATCTCCGAATCATGCACGCTCTACACGTATCTTCTTTAGATTGTGCGGGGATCTAGTTGTTGAGCGCTATATAGCGGAGGGCCAGCCGGTGCCGGATCCCCGAAAAACAACGTATATATAACAACAATTCTTAGTTATTGGTCTGCTAACGTAATTCCACAAAGCTAACAGAAAACAGAAAATAGAACCTATATTCTCGCAAATGAGTTAGATGAGTAGAGGTAAGGAAAGTCGGCTTAATGCAGTAGAAATCAGCTATTTATAATTTCGAGACTACAATGAAATCACAATTAATGCTATCGCAACATCTGCGCCCCATATCTATTTGAATTGTCATTCTGTGTGCCAGAATTTGCTAGTGGTGAGCTTCACAATCTACCGGTTGAAGCAGCCATATAACAACAAATAGTTGACGCCTAATCATGCGTGCTAGGAAGTTGTGGCACGTGTAGGCTCAGGATTTCAAGTTACGTGATCGTCGGTCGGAACCAATAAGGTGCGCTCGTACAATTTATCTAGCCCCGGAATACTGAGTATTAGACTAGATTTTATAACTATTATATACTACGTACTAGCCTATCAGTACTAATATACAACCTTACAGTACCATCTAAGATGAGTACTATCAATAATCAGTAATATCTATTAACTTCTAACATCCATATATTTACTATAAGAATTTATACTGGATAAGCATTCACTAGTACCTACTATATATATACTACTCCCAAGATCAGCAGATCACAAGTATATAATATCATATAGGTAATAATTTATGGCTTCTCCATCAAATTGGGCTTTATGTAATATGTTCTATTTTATGTCTTCGTGCCAACTTGTTTTTTACCCCTTCGTTTGATCTGCAAGTGTCATCCTGAAACATCCTGCAAATCCTCGACTCACCGAGCTAGCTCTCTCATGACTTGATCTTAAGAACTCATTGGCAAACGCTGTCCTGCAAAGCGCCAACTGCTGTCCTTCAGCCTTACACTGAATTCCTCAAGCAGAGACGAATAATTACCGGAAGAAACCCTCTCCAGGCAGGCCTACTAATGTGCTACAAAGATAAAGTTGACTCTTTAAGCCCATGATTATAAAAAACGAGACTTAAACCATTCACCTACAAACTTTCAAGAAAAAAGCATTAAGAGATTAATAATCAGAAGTTTTATTGTTTTTCAATTACCTCTTGCACTGGAATTGAGCACCTGCTACCTTTTTCTTCAGTTTTTCTACGTCCATTTACACTTAAAAAGTACGTCTGCAAAAATATAAGGTTCATTTTCTATTTCGCCAAGATTTAAGGGGGGGACAAGTGCCCCCCCCCCTGCGAACCCCCTGCCTACGCCATTTGATCATGTGTGTATCCCATCTTCCTTGGTAACTTTCTTCCATCACCTTGATATTTGAGTGGCACAACCTCTCTCCCTTGTTCCTCACTCATCAACTTCCTCAAGCCATTATCCGGGAACCCGATCTAAAGTGACTATGTAGAAGATGAAACTTCTTGTGGGGGCCCATGCTTCGCATTAGCATTCAAAGTTTTTGAGTTCTCGAAAGCCCAATTCTGTGTACACGAGTTCTTGTTCTTCTTCATTCACCATAGTTGGACAGATATTATGGTGTGCCCACAAAAGTTCAGCCAACTGAAGCAATCCGAAGACAAACACCTTGTGTTCAGTCGCACTGGTCATCGCTTTCCAATATCGATCCATGGCAATCTTTATGAACCATTGTCATCCGTCCACTTTGAGGATTTGGCCGACATTTGAGGGGCCGCTAAAAGATTCCAGCCTATTTGTACAGTTTCTCCATACTCCACACCTGAGCTAAACAAATTGCCAAATTTATTTGAAGACATTCAGCGACGTTGTCTGGGCCCCTGGAACAAATTGCAATTCATCATCCTAGTTTGATGTGGAGTGGTGGAAAATAATTTTATTCCCGCTTGTAACCAGTGTTCCGTTAAGGATATTGAATGCACCTACATTCACCTATGTTCAACCTAGAGGCCCATACAAACTTTTTCCCCATAACGATGCTGCTCTCTTTAGCCTAATCACGGTATCCCACACAGATATGACACAGCAAGCGGTAGCTTCAGGGTATATCCGCTTTTGTCTGCTCCAAGTAGATGACCTTGAACCATCCCTTCAAATCGAAACGCATGCAATAAATTCCAATGGTCTTCATACTATCATTTAAGCCGTTGCCAAGATCTAGACTTCATCCTATAACTTTTCCATACTTTCCCCTCCTGTATCAGGTGTGTGATGTTTCGAGGACTATTGGACGAATCGATGGTACCAAACTAACTCATCGTGCCATTGTTCAATATAATAGCCACTCACTACTCACAGGCGTATCTCCGATGTCAACCGCTAATCCATAAGCAATCAAATCGCCCAAAACCTCTTTGAGCCTCTAGTCCGTGCATAATTTATCGGTTACACCACTCTCTGAGAACTGTACGCACAGACCCGAAGAATACACACGTCGAAGCCAGGAATTGTCCGTCCTTACAGTATACTAATCGGTCTGTCTACTTCATACCTGAATATGATTGATAAGACACAGTATATCCTTCTTACATCTTGTCCGAACCAAAATTTATTTTCTACACCTTCCGCTCTTGCTGGACAGTTCTTTTCACTTAGTCCATCGATGCCTAAAAACTCAGAATCGTGTTGCTTAGGAGAGTACACTTAACATAACTCTCCGCGTCTACAATCATTGATCTCTTCGGGGAGGACCTGTTGTGCCTATTGGTCAGAAGTACTTTTCTTGCATCACGATGGCCACTACCACTATCTGCACGGTAGCCAACACGTCAAAATCCTGGATATCTTACTTCATCCAGACAATGCTTAGTCTTACTAGGTTAGGACACAGTTTGTAGCGTGACCACATTAGTGAATCGGGGTACCTTACGTCGAGTAGTGTGGGCTACAGGGTAGCCTTGCTGATCTCCAAATCCAGATACTGCAAATTTACTGTTTCTTTCTGCTAACTGAATTGATACCTTAATCACATTAACCAAAACAAACAATAACAGTCGACCCTGTCCGGTCGAGTCTTCGTTTGGCTCCCGCCAATACCAATAGCACCACCAAATTTGTAAACCTTTTCTTCGTCGCATTTTCCACCCTGACGATAGATCTTTCGACACATGTTTTTACAGACCGTAATATGTTCCGAGCCCCTAAGGACTTATCCGCTTGTTCTCCGAGTTTCATTGCTCAGAAGGTATGCTCACCGATATGCTTGCTTCACAAGTTAGTAGTAATATTTCGCGTTCTTTGCTATGTTCCCTGATAGGCAATATCACCAAGATGTAGGCAGAATACATATGGGGATCCTAGTCTCACACACGGCTCTTCCCTGAACGCTACCTCTATATATTTCTGAGCCGACAATAAGGCAAAACAGAAATATAAAAAGATAATATATAAAGCGAAGGCCCCTTAAAATATAAATGTACAAACTATAAAGATATTAGTTCTAATACAAATATGCATCTACCAAACAGCGATATTTCTATAACGATAGTATATCTGATGCCACCACCCCCTCACCTATCTCAAGAAACTAGAGCCATTCTTGGAAACACCCTTAATTTAAATGCAGGTCCTGTCACACAATCCAGCACACTTCACCCCTCGAGATAAGTATCAAATTCGACTAAAATATCCCTTGCAGCAAAAAAATAAATTCTTTATTTCATGTTTTGGGCAGCTGTAATTCAGATAAAATACTCACTAATATCTCATATAACTATCTCTAGAGCCTATATATAGTACCTTAATTAACTAATATATCATACTACGGTATATATACCTATCACAAAATAACATATATATATTATCCCAGTATATCTTAAAAATCATACCTATAGTAGTAGTATCGAATACCTTATATATACTACTCAACTAGCATTAATATCATAGTCTGGGAAGTTGATTAGGTTTAGAGATGATTCTTGTGTTGCAGATCCCCGTCGACCACCCATTTTTACACAGTAGAGGAAGCTCTTAGCCATGATCAAGCATTGACAGACAATCAGCTGTCGTAAGTTCTGGTGTCAGATTATGAGATTGATGTGAGACCAAAATTATCAGCAATGAGAGACGACTCGATGTAAACACGATAGCTGCAATAGGGCTGTCGAGAGGACTCAGTGACAATTTAGGACTGTGTGAGCACCGCACATAACACACCGGCTACCCGAGCATTTGAAAATTACCCTAGCTCCCCGTGGCATTTTAAACAATTGGTGTCTGGGCTCCGGCCTCCATACATCACTCTAACCCTCATAATTACCGGGCTTTCTCAGCATCGCCAGACGGAGTCTGCATTTTAAAATCTCTGTTCTGCTCCGAGCTCCGCGCTATATAATTCTTTCTTCCATTTGCACTAATGAGTTAATCTTAATTCTCTGGTTACAATGCATGATATATCTTAATCTGGTACACTGGAATGGTGAAATAGCACACACTCTGCATCATTCTTCATCTATACATGTATCCTCTCTATTGTCATCTCCATACTGATATGCTTACAAAACCATTAAACATACTCAGCATTCCGGATAGATGACAAATAGTAATATGGAAAGATCCTTTAAAACTGACACATAGCGATCGAAGATCTCAATTCACTTTCTTCCCTAAAAATCCTTCAAGACTCTTATCCCAACTTACCGTCAGGTGTACAGAAGCTTGAACGATCCGAATGAGCCTCCAGCATCTTAAGACTAACGCTGTCCCTACAGCATTTGATTGAACAGATCGCCATTTGTTGTGTTTTATGTTTCTAAAAATAAAAAATAAAAATCAAACAATAAAGTAGATAACAAGAAGAGCCAACCTAATCTAACATAACACAGTTTAATCTAACCTAGTTTAAACTAACTTATTATAGCCATCAGAGCCATTTTTATCTTTAAAGATCAAAAATAACCTGTCAAATTAATAAGAAAACCAACACAGGTGTACGTAATCTTACACACCGTTCTTCTCTCAAGTCTATAGTTAATAATAATATGCGCCTGCAAAGACAATCACTCCGACACCATAGTAATTTATGAGTCGACAGAAACCAAAATTTGATCCATTCCTGTAAATGTAAAAGAGAACTAACATCCTCTAAACCCTAGAGATTGACTCCACATGTTAAGCATGTCCTCTAGAATCTACACATTACATATACGACAGCAAGCGCAGGCGAATAACTCGAAGCCAGGCCTCACTGATCACTCTAGCTTGAAAGCTGATGGCGGCGCAACAGCCTAGGACGCTGCTACGAGCCATTACTTGCAAATTTGTTTAGGCGATGTAAGGGGTTCTGACGCCCTCATAGTCCTATACTAGATTTACAGCTTTAGACATTCTCAGTCTCAGAATCTTTCTCGGATTTTGCATGCTCAATGCCTTCTGGTATCTTTACCTAGAGTGATATCGTTTAAGGCGAGTCTTTGATATCTCATGTCCTTTCAGTATAGACGCTAAGTCATTGTTTGTTCTTCAATAGCTTATTTCTTACTGTGCTGTCCAATGATGTCCCCTGGTAGCTGTCAAATAATACCTTTCATTAATCTTTCCATCGTGAGCCAAAGATTTAACTCACAAATGGCGTAAGGGCCTTACTCAGAAAACTGTGAAATAGATATGAATAGATCTGCACTTCCCGATCAGATTCCTGTTCTCACTGATGAGTGTTTATTCGGCCTTGTATCAGGTACTCGTAATGTGTACATACTCCACTATAGCACGACATCTTCCTAGCGTCCTTTAAACACGTCTAGCATCTTCAGTCGCTGGGAAGACATGAGCTGAATCTTGGATCGAATCAAAGAAGTCGGCGCGACCCTCTACTCCCTCTTTCCTTCTGACATTCAGCGATCGCACGAGTTTTCGTTATCTCTACCGTCTATGATCTCAGAGTCATCTCATCTTCATCTTCTGTCCTTCATTATTCTTCACCGTCATCTTTTACGTTATCCCTGTATAGTCTCTCTGAGATCACGGAATACGACTTGACTTTGCACTATCTCGTTGTCTGTTCACACCTTTATGTCCTATTTGTGTATTAGTCCGAACTTGTTCCCGACTTCCAGTCTGACTATCTTTTCTCTCTTCAACCTATCATCTCTGTGTCCCTCACTCTATTAATCTTCACCGGAGTCTGCTAGGCAGTTATCTCTATCATCTTGACTCTGGGCCATCTCGTTAGCTCACTCTCATGTGCTCTATATCAACACCATTGTTCTCTATAGTATCTGCCTGATGCTGCAACCGAGATTCTCTACTCAATCTGATGTCCATATGCTTTCTCCTTACAGCTGCGGTAATTGTGTTTCTTTTATTTTCTGTTTGTATGTGTCCGACCGATTTTGGATGTCAGACATCCCTGACACATATCTCGCGACAATCGGTTGGCGTTCACAATCAACTGCTTCTCACGCGTTGACTCCCTATGTCATACTCTACTCTCCTCAATCGAGATCCTTGCTCTCCATTGCTACACATGCGTCACGCTGTGCCCATCTGTTACCTGGCTTGCTTATCACATGGATCATCCCCCTGCTCTCCCTTCCGTCTATTATAACTTATAGATATTCAGAGGCATTGCGCACCCTGCGTGAACGTGACAGGCAAAGTGCTCAAGTGACTCCTGTCCTAGGGCCCTTTCTATCCCCCGTCATATTTTTAATAAACTCATTACATACCACCTCAATATTTGCATTATAACCTCAATATCTCTCGGTACTCTTAACAAACATATTTCCACGAAGTCCGTTTACCTCGCTTCTTTCGGGTATTAACATCCCCTGAACTGTCAATAATTATCCATTAAGTATCCCTATCGTTCTTCTCCCTACGTCCCAACTCCCATTCACTCCCCCCGTTCCATCTTCTCCCCACCAACTGAAGGAGATTGCACCCTTACGAAAACATGAACCTCACACCATGCACTCGATTAGATGTTGGTTATCTGTTCCAAGGATGTGTTATTGAGATACATTACTCCTTACTATTGTACTATTTGAATATCGCGGCTCGAATCTGGCAAATCTACGCATCCGGTATTCTTACAGTTCTAATTTCTAGATATTGTTACCCGTCCTTGTCGGGTTCTTAACTAATGTCCTCGTTCGTTTGGTGTTCCCCTCATTATTTGGAACGACGCACGTCCTCGTATGGTCTGGCCCCCAGAAAGTATCAATCTCTTTTTTTTCTGCACCATGTATTCCCAATCTATCAGCCACCCATCATTTAACGTAGTTGTGAAGGTGTTGCATCTGTGTTCATCTCTCTCGGAACATTCTTTCGTTTGTTTCGATGGAGGTCGGCGAGACAGTCGTTAGGCCTGTCGGGGAAAGGATGTGAATCATCACAGTGTGGAAGTCGGTTGCCGCAAGCACCGGAGCATGGCCAGAAGCCCCGGTATTAGCATCTTATAGCCCCACACCTGTCGGGTGCCTCCACTTCTGTCTCACTCGATGTTCCGGGGAGAGTTTGATTTAGCTCATCAGAGTCTCCGTTCCCCCTCACCTCCCCGAAAAATGAGCACTGCGCGTAGGCCGGTCCCAGGTGTCCCTCGAGTTTCCTGGATTTATAATCATCTTTGTTCTTAGTAGTCATTCTCATGCCGAAACAGCTTCTCCACGAAGTAATACCTCCAACCACATCAGGTCTGTGCATTTCCAGAGGTGATTCGCACTGTCATAGTTCAACCGCCATGGACAACGACCACCCGGATTGCTTGACACGAAACCCAGGCGCGGCAACAAAGTCTATTAACGGCGCCTCATCAGTGTAATCCGCTGCCGCTGAAGCCAGCCCCCCCGTCCGATAGGACTACAGCCCGAGAAAGCTATCTTCACGAGGCGCATTCCAGCCAACAACCCTAATCTCTATATGTGTATTTGTGCATGTATAATTGTATGTATTTATGTATAGTGTTTTTTTTTTATAATATAATTATATTTACACACAAAATAATAATAATATTACTATCATCACTATTCCACTATATTATTAACTTTATTATTATTTTTACGTATTATTATCATTATTTCAATATTATCACTGTCACCATTATCATATGAATTCCATCCGGGCCCGAGCAACACATTAGTTCATCCCAACGCCGTATATCACTTGAATCATTACCAATTAATCTAATAACCACTCTCGATTTCATCTGTCTAACTACTCGTCAGAGCACATCTCAGGGACTGATTATTAGAATTACTCCTGTTATAAAAATGCAACTGTGTCCCACGACACATACGTTTATGGGTAGGCACGATACAACCTGCATCTACTTCAATATATATAGAGGATAACATCAGCGAGTGTTCTTTCCATCCCCAGCAGCTCCATTCTAAAGTACCATCATTTGTTTTCAAAGCCTTTGAGGCATGCTAACCTTTATGTGCTTTTCCGATTTCAAACGCCATCGCTCACTTCGCTCTGTTGTCCCTTCCATTCAATGATCATCAAAGCTACATGAGAAAGAGAGACTTTCCTCTTATCATGAATTGACCTATGTACAGAACCTAATTTCAGTCCTGTCATAGCACCTGCAAGAAAAACCACCCTATGAATATGAACTTGTTTCCAAATCTGTTGCCTAGCGGCAGTTCGCTTTTTTGTCGTCAACAGCGCCCTGCATTCGTTGGTTGATTTGCAACATTACACATTAGATTGACACACTTAATGATGAGGAAACAAAATTCTAATTGGCACGATATTATCTCTTGATATTAGGAGATACCGAGCCGTCGAGATACTTTTCCCTCTAGCTCCCGGCCTCACCCAGACTTACTGTCTACTCTCAATAATTAGTAGGTAACAATTGTACGATTCCTTGACTCCGCCGACGCCCCTTCCAAAGTTCGTGGAGCCCTTGCCGATATCTGTCAACTAACAGACACGTTAAATCCCAAAGCCAACGATTACTCCCGGCGATGAATTTTAAAAATATGGCTACTCGCACAGCTTATTCGCGAATTTTTGCATCCGTAAAGTATTTAAGCACAAACATTGTAATTTTCTTAGCTTCTATCTGTATGCCGTCCAGAATAAATATCAAATTTTAAGAAAATGTAGGATTTGCAATCTAATTACTAAGTTATTTACACAAAGGGATTTTGCTATCCATGCCGATTGATATCGACAATGTTTAGCTCTGCGTACCGATCATCCCACCCAGGTACCGCGTTACCTACATCGGTTATCTTTCCTGATATCCCGAGCACTTGCATACTATTAAAAACCCTGCCCCAATCCACACTGTGAGCCCCCCAGTGTATCCCATATGTCGACGATCGCGTCGCAATACGCACGACACTTAACTCCATGTATACTCCCAATACATTCGCGTCATTCTTAGTCTCCTATTACATTAATATGATAACCATCCATCACCTCTATCCCTTAGCTCCTCCCGACCATACTCAATATGACGTAAATATCGTCAACAACGCCTCATATGAACCTTAAGACTCCCTAGATATAGTACACCCTTACGCAAACCTGGACGCTCCACTCTGCTCCCTCCATGCTTCTGATAACGCACGTCTGCTCATCTATACACGCATAATGACTTGATTCACCAATATGTAGATAACAGGACCGTGCAATATAAAGACGCCTACTATCTAGCCTGGACCGCTAGTTATAAAGCTCCATCATACTGTCCATACCATCTCACAGCCACAACATAATGCACTCATAAGCCTGCGGCCAAACCCGGCTGCGCAACTAACTATATATAGTATATTATATATATATATAAAGTGACTCGATTGTACTTATCTACCGTGTGGGGATACTTATATACTACGTCGACCTATCTATATCGATTGACCAGGTCGCCCAGTGACGGATCTTTGGCTCATCTTTTTCAAAAGAGCCTGACAAGTATTTACTCCTTTGAACGCCTATGTCAAACATCAATTCTCGCGTGAAGTTCCCTGCCGCCTTCAGTCTACTTCTGCAGAAACATCGTAGCGGTATACGAGTAAACCCCCTCATAAGCTTCATCACAGGACAGGGGCTCCGTGAGCCTGCCACATTAGCGTGGGAACACAGGAGTGACGACCAAGCCGGCACCTTTCTACACGGCAAGTACTCAGCTGAATACAACGCCGCAGCGTCAGGCGGACCCCCCTACGTGCAGCTCAGTGCAAATCATGAGCTAATATACTAGTGAACGCCTACACTGAGATGACGCTAATGAATTCTACCGCAGCCAGCTCGTAATGATAAAATAGTCACACAGCCAGGATAACCGTGTTGATCATCGCACGATGTAATCCCCGTAGCCACAGACGATCTAGCTAGATAGTACAAGCAATACGGGACAAGAGATTGTACCTACTCAGCGCTAGAGTGTAAGTCACCAGCTACCTACTATCCACCTAGTAACTCATTCGAGCTGACCCTGACCGACATAGTACAGCTCAAACGACTTAGACCAGACGGCCAATAACGTAGAGACTAATCAGCCGTAACCACGCATAGATTTCGTACCCGCCCCGCGCCAACGTCAAAGGGCGCATACGTTATACCCGAAGGAGCTCAGCTCACTTCGCTCAGCGATAAAGCTAGAAGTAAATAAATACTGTACTGGACTCAGATCCCGGGACCGGACGGATAGTATAAGCCGATATATATATATAATATAAATACCCCGCTCACCGACTGCACTTCTTATATCTATCAATGGATATATATTATATATATATATATATAATATATAATATTTATATTATATAATAATCATATATATATAGATTATATCGTATATAAATTATATATATATATTATGATGTTAATATATATAATATATATATAGTATATAATATATAATATATTATATATTATATTATATATATATATAATATATGGCGGTGTGTGTGCGTGTATTTGTGTGTATTTTTTAAATAAATATAAAAAAGTTCACACAGCCGCGATCATAGCGAAGGGGAACTTCCCTAGGTAATTTGTACCTGCGATCCGGACTATGAATTGAACCTGGGCCCTTGCTATGCAACTCTGTCGCTCCTCCGATTAAGCCACGGTAAGGTATTGTGTGCGTGATTCCGAATTCGGGACTACGACCACTTTTTGCTGGACTTGTAATCTTGGTGGTCTGTGATCCGACAAAATTTAGTCGAGTCCAGTAGTAATAAGTAAAGATTGATGTGCCGGAAAATTTAACGCTCACAGAACCGATTTAATATGTTGTATATTATGAAAGGACGTCAAATAAAATTCACTTTTCCGTGAAATCAAAATGTAAGGATTTAGAAAATCAAGAATATTTTATAAATTAAAAGTCACAGAATTATTAAAAATTTGTTGTAATATTTCTCTGATATTCTAAAACATATTTAATGATGACATTAATATTTTTGGTTAAGTCTTGTTGAAAAATTATGACATTTATTTGAATGAAGTTTCTCGAAAAGATGAATCACCGCTAATTATGGACATTCAAGCCTACGTGTAGCCAATTTAATTTGTTTTCGTCTTCCACCATCCTCATACATACTAGATCAATCTCGCATCAGGATCTGAGGCCAAGCAGCTGAGAAAAGACCTTTGCATTAATTCGAATTATTTACCCCATAAGTTGAAATTTATTATTATTAATATTTTATTTTATTCAGGGTTTGAATACTTTAAAGTAGCTTGCATAATTTGGAGCACCATCTACTTCATCATGCAATATTATTATTAGTTCTACATATCCTGCAATCCATATAAAATATATTTGTCGGACACTCAAATCAGTAATTAATACACGAATTTTATGTTTATAATAATGAGTTAATAACTTTTTATATTCTCATGTTATTCATTTAAATGAGAAAATTGTAAAATAGCAACCTTTGTGTGGGCGCTTGTTACCTAAATGGTATAGTAAATGTAAATATTATTTGCATAGTTATACTATACATATTATAGGGGGATGACTTTTATACAACCTCGTTTCCCTGTATCATAATTTGATGAGCTTTTATTAAAAATTAGATAAAATCTTACTTTCAAGGTGATTTGATAAAAAAAACACGCACAAAATGATTTTAAAAATTTTATTTATCAGCGTTTTTACCCATTTTTGGAGGTCAACACAAGCTTTAGAGTTACATATATACAACATTATATAGGGTCATCAAACACACAAGGAAGTCAATTCACAATAATGCTTAATTTAACTTTATAACATATCAGTTTGAATATTTCTATGCCAATTCAAAGGTTGGGCAAATTTCTTTCCATGTTAGATGAGTTTACGACAGAAAGGGTTATTGGAGATGTGCACTTTTTTATAATAGGAGGAGAGACACATACATTTACATTAAATTCCCAATCTTTTCAAAATCAGTTTGAGTATTAAATCAATATATTTTATACCTATTACTCCTCCTATATGTAATTTTGCAATACCAATCTTTTATTTTAATTTCGTGAGAATAATTAGCTTTTATTCCATTTTAAACAAAAGCAATACTTTCTAGTGAAGTTTCTACCCATGTGAGCAACCTTACCAACAATAGATATATGATATTAGATATGATATGCGTAGAAAAATAATTTTTTTAACATGCGAAGTACCTATAAAGATTCAAAGGATGACATAAAAGAAAAGATTGTTGTCTCTAATTGTGCTTAACGTTTAAAATAATTTATTAGGTTTCTCGTTATTAAAAAGGATGAAAATATAATAAAGTTTAAAGAAAATTCAAACTGCTTCCAACTTCTCCTAGATTTACCTTATGTAATAATTTTTGTTTTCGGTCTTTTCAGATATTAACTTTCCAGAATATGACTTGGAATGTCAAGTTGAATATCTTCTTTCAACTCGATCAACTTCAACAGATAAGCCTTGTTTTTTAGTTGGTTGTTGCGCCACTTTATCTGGAAGAATTTACATCAGTTTGAACTCCGGTGACATTCAGAGTTTTTCTCTTCCCTCAGTTTTAACTCCAAAGTTGCCATTCTTTAGTCTACAAAATTTAGAAGAAGAAAATGCGCCTTCTTCTAAGGTATCTTTATAACTTTTTTAAACTTTTGTATTTATTCTAAAAGCTATTCATTCAATTTGCTTTATTATTTATTGTTTTGAAACTGTCAAGTACTAAACCAATATTACTTTTCCAATTCGGATTAAAAGCAAACTGCTGAGATCTCGATTATTGATCACTCTTTTACCCTTTAATCTCTAATTAATTCTACAATCGGATACCTTTATTTGTTAGCAGAGATTTATTATTATTATTTATAAAATTGTTACATTGTTTAAAAAGCAAGAAAAAGGTCAAATTTGATATGTTTCTTAAATAATTTTAATATTTGTGTTGTTTTGTATATTGTTTTTGTATAAAAATTTAATTTTAGATTTAATAATAATAATAATAATATAATAATAATAATAATAATAAAATAATATAAAAATTATATAATTAAATAAAAAATATATAATAATAATAATAATAATAATAATAATAATAATAATAATAATTAATAATAATAATAATAAAATTAGTACGAAAATATTCATCTTTATTCTTTATCAGTTTTTAGAAGATAAAGAAATTAGTTTGATTTAACGCTGACATAATTATTTGAAAAGCGCTCCTTTAAAGAAAATATTGAATAATGACGTATGTTTTAAACCATTTCCTTAAAACCATTTCTTTTTCTGCTATAACTTAACTATAATGAATCTTATTGTATATGGTTAATGTTGAAGCTTTATTTTATATATATGTTTTTTTTTTAGGCTTACAAGGAATCTTTCGAAGATTTTATATTATCCATACTTCGTCGTACAAAGTGTCAACCCATGCTTATTTCAAGACAAGATGCCACTGAACCTGAACCAGAAGAATACTTGAATCTTTTTAATATGACAACTGCAAACCTAAGAGAAAATTACATTAAACCCCAAATTAAAGCCAGAGAAGAAATTAAGAGGAGGTCTGTGTGTTGTGAGACTTTAAGTCACTTGATACTGTTATTTTTGTGTTACTTCATTTGCTGTTTAACTGTTGCCTCATTTACTGTTTTTACTGTTATTTCTTTAATATTCTGCATATCGTTGCAAGCTGTTATTTTATACTTATACTTCTCTTCATTCATTAATATTTCTAGGCATAAAAATATTCTGGAGCAGAAAGAGTTTCTGAAAAATGAAGTGATATTTCTTGAAAAAGAAAAGGCAACTTTGACAGATAAAGCTCACGAATTAGCTGAAAAATATGAAGAGACAAATGATAGACATTCTCGAATTATGCGAAGGTTAGTGGTATTTTAAAAGATGTGAAGATCGTTCTATTATTATTATTATTATTATTATTATTATTATTATTATTATTATTATTATTATTATTATTATTATTATTATTATTATTATTATTATTATTATTATTATTATTATTATTATTATTCGTGTAATATCAGGGCCTCGAACACACAACCCCACTATTCAAAAATTTGTCTATGCTAAAACTTCATGATATTTACATCCTTACAGTAAGTAGTAGTCACATCTTTAAATTCACAAATTAGATAACTGCAAATTGATCTTTTGACTTAAGTGAGTTGCTAACGGAACCAAACTTTGAAGAACAACGATCTCCGTAGCACAAATTCCCTTACCATAGACAAAACAAAATTCACTCTAATGAAATCTCGGAGGGCCATCTCATTTAAGGGCATAAATGAGTGGAATAATCTCCCTAAAAATGTTCAATGAGTCACCCACCACTGGGTTTTTCGTAGTAGTAGAAATATCAAAAGCCTTCTCTCATCAATAATACTAACGAGCACATTTCTAGATTCGTTAGGTTTTATTTCCATAATAATAATTCCTATAACGATTATTATTATTAATTGTTGTTATCATAGTTTCTCTTATTATCAGCACCGATAATGCTGATCACGATTTGATGTTATTGAGTACCAATATTATTATTATTATTATATTATTCATTATTATATATACTATTATTTTATATTATTTTATTCATATATTATTATTATAGTTAGTTAGTAGTTAGTAGTTTATTCGTGTTATTATATTATATTATTAATTTATTATTATTTAATTATTATTTAATTATTATTATTATCAGTAGTAGTGTGAAGTAAGTAGTTGTAGTAGTATAGTATATTTTATTAATATTTATATTATTAGTTTGATTTCTTATTATTATTTAGTAGTAGTTAGTTTGATTATTCATTTCTTCATATTATTATTATTATTCATATATTATTATTATTATTATTATTATTATTATTACTGTTTTCATTAGTTACTATTATTTTTATTATTTATTATTAATTATTTATTATTGTTATTATTTCTTATATGATCATTATTATTATTAGTCTGTATTGGTTGGTTGTTTGTATGTGTGTTGTTGTGTTGTTGTTGTTGTTGATATTTTGAGATATCAATATTCTTATTATTTTTAATATTTTATTTGATTTTTTGATATTTTTTTATGGTATATTAATTATTTTATTTGATAATTTGAATTTATTATTAAATTGTATTTCAGGATTTCTTTTATAAAAAAATGTGCTGCAATTAATAGACTCATTTCACATGAACTAGGAAAGTTATATTTGGGCACATCGCGTCGTATTATAATTGATTGCCATATGTTACTCATGGAACTTGTAACTATAATTTAGACGGAATATAATATAAAAATGTCTATGTCATCTTTCTTATTTAATGACTAAATTTTAATTTCTATGTTCTTGAATAAAATTTTTTGAATTGAATTGAATTGAATTTAATTATTATCTACTCATATTACATCTGGCCATTGACAGGGCGATTTCTCATGGGTTAGTAACCGTGGTTTCACTTTCTCTACATCGTAAGCAAAGGCCATGCTGTCAGGAAATTCCACCTGAACGTGATGCGTTGGGTGCGTTCCGCTTCTTCTTTGACCCTCTACGGTTCTCCCGCCTGCTTGGTGGTCTACGGTGAGATTCTTGGGTCTGCTACTCGATGAGCGCCTTACGTACCTCACTCATATTACTCATCTCAGAACTAGCTGTCGTCATTCGTTGGATCTTTTGCGGCACCTGTCTGTCTGTTGAACTATGCCTGTCGTTTGTTTATGTTAAACTCTGACTACTTATTTGTGCTAAACTCGGACTATTGGTTGCATTTGTGTTAAATTCTAACTTTGTTTGTGTTAAACTATGAATGTTGGTTGTTTATGTTAAATTATATGAGTTTAATTGTTGTGTTTGTTAAACTCTATGAATGTTGTTTTGATGCCCTTGTCTCTGCGGAGAGAACAGCTCATGTGCTACTTGTTCCTCCGCATTCAGGTTCCTTTATCCTCTGGCTTGTCCTCTGTCATTGAACGCGTCCCCACAATCCTTCTTAATGGCCGTTTCCTGGGATTGTAAATTCCATCTTTTCTTGACCTACCCCTCCGAGGGTGTTATGGCAGTATTCTTTTCCATACTTCCTCTTGAAACATGCGGGCCTCATCCATCTCCCCCGTTGTCTTGCTTTGGGATACGTTCACATTTAACAAAATAGCTGCATGCACACCCGGCGACGTTGTTTACGGGGATTCTTTTCTTGGTTCTCGATACGGACGTTCACTCGGACTCGGTTGCTGTCTACAACATGGACGGCTCCAAGAACGGATGTGGGGAGTGGCGAGCTTGGGCTGTTTTCCGACTATCACCGTCTCTCACACTCTGCCCCCCCTCATCAGTATTTTCTAGTCGAACTGGGTTGCAAGTGGACTATGGCAGTTAGTAGGTGGGCGGTCTTCCCATCGTGGGATTACACACCTATTTCTCAGATATCCAGTAAGTGCCCTTTAAGCGTTGCTGACGGTCGTTCGAATAAACCCTTTAGCACTTGCTATCATTGCCTCAGACTGACTCCTTCTTTGCGCTGCGTGCGTGTGCAGGGGAGATTCTGTATCATTTCTGTGTGTTGGGTCCCTTCATGTGGGTGTTCGAGGAACGAGCGAGCGACAGGGGAGCTAAACATGCAGCGAACAACGTACTGCCAATTGTACAATACCTTCCTCTGACTTGCGACTGGGACGCCTTCCTTCTTCTGATTTTTTATAATATCCATTTCGTCACGGTTTTCCTTCTTCTGGCAGGCTTGTTTGGTCGGAGAATAATCGTTGGCGCCAAAGCTACGTACGGTCAAACCCTCATTGGCCACTGCGTCCTCCTCTAGATCAGTGAAAAGTTCGCTTTTCGGAGGTGATCGCTGGCTCGTTTGCGAATAGACATACCATTTAACCATGGTTTTCTCATGTCGCAGGATGGAGAAAAATCTTCCCGTTTTGCTGCTCAAAAAGGAATTTTATGTGTTTTGTAGAGTTGCAATGCTCTCTCGGCCCTCCGACGCACGTTCTTCCCTGCGTTTGCATACTGCCTGTCCAGCATCGCTTGCACGTACCCTCTTTTTGAATTCTCATTTACCGAAAGAGGAGTGACAGCATTTTGCCTTTCCTGTGATAATTTAAAGATCCTCGTATTAAGATTTAATTCTCTCAACACGATTTTTATGTCGTTTTGCTAGGGACTTCCCCTGTTATTGGTGTGCAGACACGGTATAGCCGCAAGACCTGTGTGCTGTGGTGGTCCCTGTACATCAACTAAAAAAAAAAAAATTTATTATTGCTAATACACTTCTTTTCAATTATTATTATTATTATTATTATTATTATTATTATTATTATTATTATTATTATTATTATTATTATTATTATTATTAAATAGTGGTATTAGGATTATTTTTCTTTTTTTTATTGTCATTATTGTTATCTTTATTGTTATTGATGTTTGTCATTTTTAATCTTAGTTATTATTATTATTATTATTATTATTATTATTATTATTATTATTATTATTATTATTGTTGTTGTTGTTGTTGTTGTTGTGTTTATTATTAATATTATCTAGGTTATTAAGGTTAGGATTATTTCATATTATATAACTTTTAATTTATAATTTCTCTACCTAAATATAAATTTGGATTGGGTAGATGAACTATTCTATCAAATACATCATGTGCTCAAAAGGACGAAAACGTGCATCCCCTCAGATACCCATTTCCGTCTATGTATTCAATTCTATATTATGACGTTAAAATATGTGATATAAATTGGTCTAGCCGATAACAATCAATCAATTCAAACGATATAGCTCACCTTATTATATGACTCCATGTGGTGGATCACTAGTGTCCAATAACAGACAAAAAAATAAACTATTCTTAGTTATAAATAATAATACCGTAACTATGATTATAAAAAAGCCCAAAAAGAATAAGTTAATAAACAAACGATAAAATAAGTTTCCCAGTCAGTAACAGCTTAAGTTAATGCGTTTCCGTATACCCTTCCCTGACGTCAGCGCATGTTCTGTGCCTTTTCTATTCTCCTACTTAGACTCATTATTGTTCTAAACCTTGTATCTGCCCATGTTTAGTCTGGGGACATAACCCTCGTCGACTACACGACGATAGTTAATCAGAACGGACCTCGATTCGTATCAGAGATTAACATCCCAGACGAGCTTCTCTGCACTACCCTATATACGTCATAGTCGTAATGCAACAATCCGACCAGTGCTACATCAATATCGGAACGCGACTCAATCCGGACGCAGATTAGATCGCAGTACGGATCGTCCATTGATTTATCTTATAGTCCATCCCCCGCTAGCGATTGAAGTACACGCTCACGTGTACTTGCGACATCATCGTCAGTCTGTCGCGTAGTAATAGCCAACAGAGTACGATAAACCGTTTCTTTAGCTCTAGCATCCCTCTGACTAGTGCGTGCACCGCCTACAATATACAATACTTATCTCTCTCGTCTTTCGATAACGAAAGCTAGTGCTTACGTTATAACTCACATTCTCGATCATATGGATCATCTATGACATACCACTTATACTATCGCGCATGAGCGATGATCTATCAAATATCGACTATGAACACTATCATCATCAAGTTTCTTACAAGATCATCCAAATTTGTATTATCTTATCTGTTTTTACTTCATCTATCGCTCGATAACAGTTGATCGTAGTTACTATTATGATTCTTCCAGATCTACCATTATTAATTGGAGTATCTTAATAATAACTGTCATCCTCATCTATTACTTCTCCTATAATCTTATTTCTAAATATATCTTAGTCATATCATCATGCCTCATACCATGTACTACGTTACACATCTAGTTTACTTGAATCTCTGACTGGTATTATTATTATTATTATTATTCCTCATATATTATTATTTGAGACTCATACATATGACTGCCTTCCCTTCTTCGTCGAACGATCTTAGTATATTATTGCGCGTACCTTGTCATAATGCAATTCTTAGGCTATCACCTGGTGCAGTCATAATCCAACTCGGTGCAGCCTAAACGGTATCAATATGTAGCGTGAAAATCTGTCCGTAATCAGTCAATCTAGATCACTTACAGCCTCTACATGCATGCGACTCCACACCGCGCCCGCAACAGCAGTTGTATCTCCGTGTGGCCTCAGCACCAAGGGTCAAGACGGGTATGAGTGCCTGCGTCATTATACGTGACATTGTTAATTCCCCAAAAAATTATGAACTATACTCGTCCGATCAACACTCTCATTAAACTAGTCTATCTAGTTTTATGCGTTTACTCATGCTTACAATAGTCTCCAGTGGACCTTAAAGTGTCAAGTAAGGAAAGCGCACACCCTTCCTGCACTGGGCCTGTACACTCTCCCGTCTATATTAGCTCAAATAGAATACTTTATGCCTAGCCGCGTTTTACACACAAGCTGATAGACCCCCTCACCAAGACCCCGTCCATGCGACTCATAATCCTCAGTTACTTGTCACCTTCTTCTTGACTCGCCTGCGCAATAACCTCACCCGCATATCCAGTTCCTGGTCGTCCACCTCGCTTTACGTGGACTCATCACCGATATTACCTTATATTCGGTCTCTTCCATGTACCGACTTATCATCTTCCATTTCCATGGATGAACCTCACAGAACATCCTCCATCGTAAGCTTAATACACTAAATTTATCTGTCTCACTCTCTTTATTATCTTCCCATCGCTTCTCCACCATAAATCTATATTCCTCCATCCTACCTACACACTTTCATTGACTCTTAGCTCTTTTGTACAACCACTTCATCGAGAACTCACGATCCCGTATCAAACCACGGCTCCCTAACAGCATATATCCTATTACACCTGTTCGTTTTATGACTAAGCAGTACCTGGACGCCAGACGACGTGACTGTTACCTCGAAATTATCGTATACCTTCCGCTCCTACTTCACCCGACGCAGCTCCGCCTCTTGTAAAGTCTTTGCAGTCTCACACTCTACTAATACATTGTAATACTTTTTGAACACTGGTTACAACTATAGGGTTCATATTGATAACCTATCGTCTCATCCCTCTGGTATATCATTGGTGATCTATCTCCTATCTATTTACTTTTATGTTATTACTTCTATTTATTATTATTATTATTGCGCACCTCACTCTAATAAGCCCACACATTGATATTTCGATATTATTATTATTTATTTCTTTACATCTCCTCACCAATAGATGACCCCCCGGTTTTAAAAAATATACAGAATGGACACCAGTAGGTATGCTCTACCTCACCATCAAAACAAAGCAGCGAACGCCCGCTTTTTTATTTTTTTTTTTCCCCAGTTCCCCCCCAATACTGCACCAGGCCACACACACCCTTGCCCGGTACTGCTGTGAGCCCATTATGCCCCTCTCCCGCCCCCTCTCACCTCCTCACCACACCGGCCCCCCCCACTGTAAGCCGCCCCCCCCCCCCCCCCCCCCCCCCCCCCCCCCCCCCCCCCCCCCCCCCCCCCCCCCCCCCCATTTTTACTTCTTCACAGACAGGGAGTGGGGTGCGCAACATACACCAGAAACATACTTAAGTTGAAGAACATGATGAAAGCCAAAAGCCTTCACCTCATACTTTTAAGCGCATTCCCGTTGCAGCAAAAAAATCCACCCTAGAGCTTCACAACACTTCGATAGACCCCCCCACTGTGGTATGTCCTGTCAGATTTCATCCCCAGGGACAGTACCACAACCATGCCCGATCACAAAACCAGTTTTTCTTAGGTCTCCCAGCCGGCCGTTTCCCAACACACTCGCCACTATACAATTGCATAACCAATCTACTATCATCCATCGTTTCCAAATGACCAAATCACTAATGCGCTCATTTATTCTCTCATTTACTCCCGTCTTTTTATTACACAACTTCCTAATATGCTTATTTTCCCTTTTGTTAATTCTTCTCGCAAATAACGCACCACTAAGATTATCGATCTGAACAGACTGTAATTTATGTTTATATCTCTTATTCTACAATAGTTTCACTGTTATACAAAAACACCTGTAACAACAAACCCTCATGCAGAACCCTAGCTCACTCAAAACTCAGTCCCCTTGCATTCACTAGAAATTTAATTGCACCAGCCACCTTTTCTACCATTCACAGCTCTCCTACTACACTCTGCATCAACCTTTCCCTTTTCATCAAAAAACATATAGCCAAAATATTTAAACTTGGATAATTTTTGCAATTGCTCACCATCCAACATGATTTCACATCGCTGACTCTTCATCACCCACCACCATCACCTTACTCTTATCTACATTTACTTTCAAACTTTACTTTACTTTTCAAACTTACTTTTGATTCGATTCAGATATCTACCACCAACGCCATATATCTCTTAACACCTGCCACAGAGCCTCCCTATTAATCCTGTCATACACCTGTTGCAAGTTGATAAAACCTAAGTACCATTTTTCTCTCATTTTCTCACCCATTTATTTCAATATAAAAATTTGATCAACACATCTTCTACCACTTCTAAATACATCTTGTTCTTCAACAATCAGTCCCTCAGTCACTCGACTCACTCTTTCAATCAAAATACCAGCATATATATTTCCTACAACACTTAAAAAAACTAATTTTCTTATAGTTTCTACAGTTCCACTTATCTCCCTTAACCTTATGTATGGGTACTATAACTGCTGTCCTCCAATTCTTCAGAACTATATCTTCCATAAATGCTTTGTTACACAATTTCCACATCCAGTCACTCACAATCTCGCCTCCATTCTTGATCATTTCGTTAGTAATTACATCTATGCCTGCTGATTTACCAATCATCAACTTTCTCACCTTCCTACTAATTACCTCATCCTTAAAATATATATTTTTTCTTATACCATCAAACCAACACACATTCGCTATCACCTCTTCATTGCTACTAATGTTATGTAGATTTTCGAAGTGTTTCTTCCACACTCTCCTCACATCCATTTCATCAGTGGCGAAGGTTCCATCCCTATTCATTATTCTATGAAGATTCCTCTTTCCCTCTTTTTTAATCTTTCTACCAGAAAATCTTCCTATTCCCTTGCAAGTCTCCTTTCATCCTTCTTCCACGAGTTCATTTACCTCTTATTTTTTTTCCTCTTATGTGTGCAACTTTTAGGCTTTCTTTTTTTCCCTCCTGATATATTTCTGTACACTTTTCTTTCATAACCTCATCATTTGCTTTTAGCACATTCAACCACAGCTCTTTTACTTTTAACTGTTTGCATCACCTCTTCATTGCATCATTCACTATTGACATTCTTACTTTTACTTTAACACACCTAAATAATTCTCTTGCACTGCTAACAAACACTTCCTTCATTTGCGTCCTGATTTGTTCAGTTTCATCTTTTTCACATTCAATTGATTTATTTTAAGATGCTCTCACATACTTTTCCTTATAACCCTGCTCACTTAACTTCTCGCTTTTAATTCCCCTCACATTTCCTTCCTTTTTTCTTTCCTCTCCATCCATGTCCCCACTAGCCTAATGTTACATAAATCAACACAATGATCTGATATTCGTATCCCCAAACCCCGCACTGATTTAACATTCATCACATACTTCAACATCTCCTTCTTCACCAACACAAAACCAATACTATACTTTTTCATTTTCTGAATGATTTTCTGTTCTTAAACACTCGGTATTACTCTTATGGATACTCCTGTGTTCGAAGAATGTATTTCTTTCTTTCATACCTCTCTCCTCGCAGAAATCAATTACTTTCCTATCATTCTTATTTTCTCTCAGCCCAAAGGCACCTGTTATAACCATCCCTTTTTCGATCACCTGTCCAACTATTTAAGCCGCCCAACACAATCAATCTGAAGCCCCTACTAACTGTTCAAAACATCATTTAGATTATTCCAGAAAGTCCCACTCTCCTCAACATCACACACAGAGGGACAAACCATGTGCTGCAACCACACATACCTGGACCTTCTCAAACTTAAATTTAACCATTATTATTCAAGTACTCACATAAAAAAATCAACCGTAGCTCTGTGCCACAAGTCACTCATCAGGTCTCTGACCAAAGACCTTTGAAAAGGCCGGGACCAGAGATCCGGTGCATCACTACTATTTATTTTCACTTATATATAGCATATTTACTAACGTAAGCGAACAGGCAGTTCTTATGATATATTATATATATATATATAATAATTATACATATTATGATATATATATATATATAATTATTACTATATATATATAATATATATATATATATATATAATATATATATATAGATTATATTCATATATATAATTATATATTCACTGTTATAGCGTGCTCTGAGACTGGTCGAACTATGGTGAAAATCTCTACAGTGCGAGACTATGTTGTCTCCGCCGATCCCAGCACAACCATATATTAAGAAAGTGTAACTTGGTCACAGCAAGATGCAAATAGCATGCAAAAGAGCGAATTTAGAGGATAGTTTTCTACGCAGTATGAGAAACGGAAGATACCAGTCTTTTTGTCTCAGATTCGAGCCCAATAATTCGATTTGCTAAGATAGATTGGCAAAGCAAATCAGGTACATTATATATATATATATATAATATATATAATATATTATATATATATTATAATATATAATATATATATATATAATATATATATATATATATATATAGACTCGCAGATTCAAGCGTAATTTACTTCAGAGAGTTTATCGTATATATATATATATATATATATTAGTATATATATAATTATTATATACTGTTATCGACCCGCTGGGAGACGAAGAAAAAGTGGATAGGAATCAGTAAACGAATGTTTGAAGGAGAGAAATGTGATGGTTTAGAGGCGAGAAACAGAGAAGAAGGTGTGAAAGTAATAAACATGGGAAAGTGAATTGGCCGGCGAGGAATTGCTGGAGCGGGTAACTGAGTCAGTGTCTTGCTGAGGCTCCCCACCTGGGCCATAAGTCGGCAGGAATACCCGTTGAAACATCTGAACCGAGTATCGTCTCTTACCTACATTAAGCGTTCGTGAGGGTTCCATCGCTGCCCAATGAAGCTCATTAGGGTGGATCTTTCTGACTGGCGAGAATGAACGTTTTCTCACTAAATTAATGGTTACTGCAGGGGTGACGTGTACGCGCTGCGCTCTCTCCTGTTCGACTTATGTCAGATGGTCGATTCTACTGCTAATTCTGTTTCATCGATAGCCTCGTCACGCACCTTACTTCCATTCTTTGGGTAAAATATAATGAAAGATAAAGATGAAGAGAAAGAAAATTATTAATATATTATATATATATAACGCTGGTAAAATAGCTATCATAATATATATATGAGTCATATATATATAGTAATATTCTTATTATTGCAGTTTATTTACTAATTAATTCGAATATATATTATATATTATGATTATATATATTAAGTATTTATATATAATGGATATTGAAGGAGCAAGAGTTATCACGGCTATCTCACTGGATTTCCTCGATACACGAATGACGATAAACCGATTACCTTCACATTCCTTTCTTAATGCAGTGCGCTGTATGACGCTAGTGTACTCTTTATGCGTAGATTCATATTTCACACAACTCATCACTCAGGCACGGTATTACTCAGACACCCACCAGTTTATTGCACCGACCTATCATTCATATAACATATTGGTTAAAGTACACACCCCACTTTCTAAATAACACCTTACACGATCATCTCCTACTACTCCATTATCCCTGTTGTGCGGCTGGTGAGGATAAGGAGACCCTGTATTCGCCACATCGTTATGTTCTGCGTGTCGTGAAAGTCGACTAAGGGGCGGTGGTAGTTGGGTTGGCTGCCCCTGCCTATTTACCATCTATTTCCTTGCCAGGAATGCTAAGTGCAGGCCTCGGAGAGAATGGTCCGTGATCGGCGTACAACGACCTTCTAAACTTCGTGCGAAATGTATGAATCGTGATGGGCTACATGGGAATGTCAGAGATGGAATAAATGTTGAGGGAAGAGGAGAGACGGTGATGGACTGTAAATTTTAGAAAGGGCAAGTTTGGATTTGCTCGCTGTATGACTTGAAACAAAAGATGAAAGGAAAGGTGAAATTAAGTGTGTGTTGTGATGTGAAATGTTGTGCGTGGCTGGTCGTGGGAAGAAGAATGAGAGCAGTTAAGAGAAGAGTTGCAATTTTGTATGATGTGACCTGTGGTTATGAAGCTATGGTAAACTTTGATTGTGTGAGTCCTAGAATTCTAATGGTTTAAATTTAAGTTTAACAAGGTCAAGGTATGTGTGTTGTGACGTATGGTCCATCTGAGGGAAACGTTGAAGAGGTACGATTTTTTGGGATAATCTGAATGATGCTTCGGAGGGGTGGTAGGAGCTTCAGATTGATAGTTTGGGGGACCTGAATGTGTTGGAGGTGATCAAAAAAAGGGTGGTATAAGCAGGTGGTTTTGGGGTGGCCGGAGAAAATGAGAAATGGTAGGAGGGGTGATTGATTTCTGTGAAGGAGATGCCGAAGTGGAGAGAGTTGTGTGTGTAAGTAATACTTTCTTTAAACACAAGAGAGTATCCATAAGTATACTAGATTTGGCATTGTTTGGTGTAGGTAGAGATGGTTATCGAAGTGAAAAGTATGATTGATTTAGTGGTGGTGAAGAAGGAGATGTTGAAGTATAGTGTGTTGGGATGTTAATCAGTGAGGGGTTAGGATGGAATATCGGATCTTATGTTGTTCTTTGTAAAATTAAGTAGTGGGGCTTGGTGGAGATGGAGGTTACGAAAGCGAAGATAGGTAAGATTAAGGTGGAAGTTAATGTGTGCAGGTACGAATAGATAAGATATGTAGAGCGGCTCGCTAGTAAAACGGTTTTCGAATGTGACAAATTTATGACTACTGAGCAAAATCTGGGGGCGAAATGAAGGAGCAGATTGTAGTAGTGGCAAAAGGAAAGCTGTGTGGATGTGCTTAAACAGTAGGGACAGTAGGAAATCGGTTAACAGGGCGAAATTCGGGATGGGAATTGAAGACAGGTGATCAAAAGCTGTGTTAAAGTAAAAAAGAACGCGTGCGTGTGGAATTGTACTAAAAGCAAAATGATTGAAGATTCAAAGAAGATTGCTTGCTTGAATATTATATTAAGGAGGAAAAATAGAGAATACGGTATAAAGTGTGGTTCATAGCGTAGGAGAAGAAAACAAGATGCGTAGAAGATAACAGTTTGAAAAGGAGGGATGAATGAGACATACAAGGTAAATAGGAAGCTTCTCTGGAAGGGGAAGCGCCGAAAATATATATATATGAGGAATAAGGGGAATCTGTTAGAAGAATGAAATAAGGGATTGGTGAATAAAATACTGATGAAATGATGTGAGGGGAGTGTGGAAAGAACACTTCGAAATCTGCACAATATTAACAGTAATGATGAGGTGTTAGTGAATGTGTGCAGTTTTGAGCGATGCAAGAAGGAATAGGTAGTTTTGGGGATGAGCGTATTAGAAGGGGAGGAGGGATTGGTAGGTGGAAGGTTGAAGAATGGTTAAATCTGCCAAGGTATAGATAAATACTAGTGAAATGATTCAAGAGCGGAGGCGAGATGTGATTGATTGGATTTGAAGTTGTGTAATAAAGCGTTTATGGGAGGTATAGGAGGAGACCGGTAATAGTACCCTTGTATAAGGGTTAAGGGTGAGAAAAGGGTGAACGGCGGAACTGTAGAGAATTATAGGGGAGTATAGTTTATTGCAGGTGTGTAGGAAGGTATATGCTGGTTATTTGGGTCGAGAAAGAGTGTCGTCGAGTGTACTGAGGGACTGATTGTGTGAAGGAACAAGGTGGCGTTTAGAGTCGGTTTATCGAGGATGTGTGGATCAAATCTTTACATTGAACAATATGATGAGAAAATGAGGGAAGAAGGAATTAAATTACTATTTAGGTTTTACGTTGGATTTTGCAACAGGCGTATGATAGCAGTTATAGGGATAGGCGTTATGAGCATGTGTTAGTGATACTATGGGTGTTGGTGGTAGGCTTCTAATGGAATCAAAAGTGTATGTATGTCAGTTGTGAAGCGTGTGTAAGAAATAAATTGGTGTCAATGGTGATTGGTGTTTAGGATTAATAGCGGAGGGAGAGACAGGCCGGTTGTGTTATGTCTCCTTGGTTATTTCAATTGTATATGGATGGCCGGTTATGAAAGAATTTGACGGATTGCGAGAGCAAGGTATGGGAAGCCAGCACCCGATGGATGGCACGCGCCAATCCGGTGCCTGTGATATTTAGAATCGCTTTGGTGGATAAGAATGGAGTTGAGTGGAGTGGTGCCCTACCTATTATATCGGATGATTTGGTTTTGATTTTAGGGTATCAATAACGAATAACAATAACAATAACAATAACTACACAGTAATAGATTGGTAGATAATAAGCCTAATAACTGTAATTAAGTAATAATAATAGAGATATATAGTGAGAAATAATAATAAATGTAATATTGATTAATGAATGAATGAATATTATAGTGAAATGAATTATAATTAATAATAATAATAATGATAATACAGTATAATTAATCAATAATAATATAATATAATAATGAATAATGAATAATAATTAGTATGTGATAATAATGAGATAATGGGTGAATCTGAATAGCATAATAACATGTGTGTAAGTAATTAATAGAATGTGAAAGTGTAATAATGATTATAGTAATAATTAGATATGTAAGCTAGTGAGATGTCACTTCTCATTAGTAGTTAATAGAATAAGATATATAGTTATAGATGGGTGAGCAGCCTAGAACAAGTGTTCTGTAGTTTTAAATCATTTTAGGTTATGTGTTGGATGAGAACGCGGACAGCTTGTACTTTCCAAGATGCAGAGATTGAATGTTAGAATAATATTGTGTTTTCTTTATGTGAATGTATACCACTAATAATTCCAGGAAGGTGGCTGGATTAGCTATAGTTTGGAAACCTGTTTGTAGAATTGACAGAAGGAAGACTTATATAAGTGACTCTAAATAATAGACGCTTCGTGTTGCTAGGGTCTTACATGAGTTAGGTGATTTTTGTTTCTTGTTCACATTGTATAATTATGAACATTGCTGTTAATAGTACTCAGTTGTGCTCTATAATTTCAAGCATGTTTGAAACATTATTCGGTCTTAAGAGTATTAAAATTATTGGGAAGTGTAGTAGATTATCTCAAGGTTTCCAATGTGTTCAGATTGAGGACTAAATATTTTTCTAGCATGTGAAAAATGATGTGTTGTTCATTTGAATGCCAATTTTCAAAAAAAAGAAGAAAAGAAAAATTTATTATTGTGCTAAGGTGTCGAGCCAAGAAATATTGAGTATTGTAGAGGAGGTCGTTGTAAATTGACGGTTCTTAATGAATGAAATGTTCTATATGAGTGTTGTTGGTGTCTATTATACCAAAATATTTCCAT